>PVHX01003749.1:0-137765 GCA_004024805.1 Geosciurus inauris | reverse complement strand
AAAAAAAAAAAGAAAGAAACCATGCAGAGGGACTGAGGTTGTGGCGCAGTGGTAGCGTGCTCGCCTAGCACGCGTGAGGCACTGAGTTTGATCCTCAGCACCACATAAAAATTTAAAAAAATAAAGATATTCTGTCCACCTACAACCAAAAAATAAATATTAAAAAAAAAAAAGAAACCATGCAGAGAGGAGGTCCATCTTTTAGCAGTCACCATCAAGGCCTTAGAAATCTAATTTAAGCCATTTTAGTCACCCTATACCAACCAACCTACCAAATGAAGGCTATCACACATGTAAGCCCCAGTAAAACGAGCAGAAAAACTGCCCAGTCATTCCTCTGAATTATAAGAAATAATAAGTCATCATTGCTTTGAAGTGGATTGTTAACACAGCAATATTAATATACTGGGAAAACTAAAAATATAGCACATCTCCCATATGATCCAACAATTCTACTTCTGGATATATATCCAGAAGAATCTAAAGCAGGAATTCAGACAAGTATTTGCAAATCAATGTTCATTGCATTATTCACAAGTCAAAAGACATTTGGAAATAAAATGTCCATTGATGGGTAAAGAAACAAAATGTGGTGTATACACACAATGGAATATTCATCCTTTAAAAGGAAGTAAATTCTGACACAAGTTAAATGGATGAGCCTTGAAGATATTATGCTAAGTGAAATAAGTCTCACAAAAAAAAGGACTAATATTGTATGATTCCACATCTAAAGGTACCTACAGTAGTCAATTCATAGAAAGTAGAATAGCTGCCAAAGCGGGAGGAAGGAAGGGGAAATCGTGTTGTTTGTTTCTTTAAGAGAAACAAACTCACTACGTCTCACTATGTTGCCCAGACTGACCTCAAACTCCTAGGCTCAAGTGATCCTCCTGCCTCTGCCTCGGCCACCCAAGTAGCTGGGACTCTAGGTATATGCCACCATGCCCAGCTAGGAGTTGTTATTTAATGGGTGCAGAGTTTCAGTTTAAGACGTTGAAAAGGCTCTGGAGATAGATGGAGCTAATGATGATGCTTAAGTATATTTAAGTATAAATATACTTAATGCCAATGGAACATTTTAAAATGGTAAATTTTACATGTTTTACTGACATAAAAAATAAAAGTACCTGTTTTCCCCATTTGATTTTAGAAATAAATAAAAGACAAGAAACAGATAAAGATCAAACAACACAATTTCCCCTTCCTTCCTCCCCCTCTGGCAGCTATTCTACTTTCTATGAATTTGACTACTGTAGGTACCTTGTAGATGTGGAATCATAAAAACATACAATCTTATCAAAAGATCTTTGATAAAAGCTAGATTGAAGGGGCTGGGGTTGTGGCTCAGTGGCAGAGCACTTGCCTAGCATGTGTGAGGCACTGGGTTCGATTCTCAGCACCACATATAAATAAATGAATAAAATAAAGGCCCATCAATGTCTTAAAAATATTAAAATAACAACAACAACAAAAAAGCTAGATTGAAGAACATGGCTTAGTAGTAGCCTGAAAAGGGCTTGCTATACACTCTGTGAAATGAAATTATCCACTAAAACAGTAAACTATACTCACCAAAAAGCAGAGCTTGTCCTACACTTAGCTTACTGCACTGGATAAGAGCATGTCAAAATACTGGCTATCTGTAGCCTGGACTAAAGAGGAGAAATGAACATAATAAGTTGAGCATTCTAGGTTATTCCACCACTCTCACTAATCAGATGTTACTCCTTTTGTGAATAGAAGTAAGAGGCAGGAAAAAGATTAGAAGTGGTATAGCAAAATACCTCCAGGTTGAGTGAGTGATCCACCATATTGTATAACAGTTTCACAATGACCAATAAATAGATATAGATGTAGATAGATAGATAGATAGATAGATAGATAGATAGATAGATATGGGGTGGCGAAAGAAAACAGCAGGGAAGAATTTGCAAAATAAATAATTTTTCCCCCAAGAAAATTTCCTATGACTGAAGAAAACACATTATTTCATACTGACTGAGGTGATCACAGAGAAAAAAAGCTCTGGCAGAGAACTGTAGCAGAATTAATGTTAGATCACAAAGGACACTAAACAAAAATAACACAATTTTACCAAAAGCACTACTAGTGTTGGGCATGGTGGCACATGCCTGTAATCCTAGCAGCTTAAGAGACTGAGGCATGAGGATCACAAGTTCAAAGCCAGCTTCAGCAATTTAGCAAGGCCCTAGGCAACTTAGTGGGACCTTGCCTCAAAATAAAAAAATAAAAAAGAACTGAGGATATAGCTCAGTGGTTAAGCACCCCTGGGTTAATCCCTGGTACTAAAAAAAAAAAAAAAAAAAATGTGCTTCAAAGGACATCAACAAGACAGGGAGAAGAGGAACCAGAAAGAAAATTTTTTACTAATCATTTAATTGGTGAGACCTGTTATCTAAAATATACCAAAAACTATTACTACAAAATAAAAAATGAGGGGCTGGGATTGTAGCTCAGCGGTAGAGTGCTTGCCTTGCATGCGTGAGGCCCTGGGTTCGATCCTCAGCACCACGTACAAAGCAATAAAATAAAGACATTGTGTCCATCTACAACTAAAAATATATTTAAAAAAAAAAAAAAAACAAAATAAAAAATGAAAGATAGGCAAAGGATTTAAATAGACTTTTTCCCAAAGACACATACAATACAAGATGATGGCCAATAAACACATGAAAAGATAGTCAACATCATTAGCCACGAGGAAAAGGGGATTCAAAACCACAAGGAGATACTACTTCACACACACTAGGAGGGCTACAATCAATAAGACAGTAAGTGTTGGTGAGAATATAGAGAAATTGGAAACTTCATACATTGCATTGGGAATGTAAATGGTACAGACACTTTGGAAAATGGTTTGACAGGTCCTCAGTAGCTAAACAGAATTACCATAGGATCTAGCAATTCTACTTCTATTTATACACCCAGCAGAAGTGAAAACATAACCACACAAATAATCATAATGGCCAAAAATTTCCATCAACTGAAGAATGCATAAGTAAAACGTGGCATTTTCATACCTTGAAAATATTATGCTAAATGAAAGAAGCCAATCATAAAAGACCACATGAATTTAATTCCATTTACATGAAATGTTCAGATGAGATAAATCTGGAGAGACAGAAAGTGCATCTGTGGTTGCCTCAGGCTATGGGGATGGAAGGATCCATAGTCCTGACAGCCAAGGGGCATAGGGTTTCCTATTGAGGTAATGAAAATGTCCTAAGATTGTGGTTATGGGTGCATAACTCTATAATTACATTAAATGCTAGGCTGAATATATAGTACATAAACACTTCAATAAAATTATGTCTTAAAATAAGGCAATATTTAACTCTGGAGAAAACAAAGTGGTTCAAAAAATAAAACATAATCATAGTAGACTACATGTCTCAGTATGAGCAGTATTTTTGATACTATAAATACTAAATATTGGCTTATCAAAAAATTGGGATGTATCTTAGAAAGAAGAGATGGAAGTTATATTTAAATTTTATCATAAAATACTAGGTTAATAAAAGTTAATTACTGATTTTAGCAACATAATCAACTAGATGAATTTAAGATTTATATGAAGTAAAATAGTCAATCAGCATTTTTTTTTTTTTAGTTCATTCACATGGTATTTTGACAAGCCCTTTTGGCAAAACTAATTTTTAAGAGATCAACAAAATGGAACATAATAAAGATCCCTCAGCCAGGAGAAGTGCTGCAGGCCTATAATCCCAGCAACTTGGGAAGTTGAGGCAGAAGGATTTAAAGTTTAAGGCCAGCCTTGGCAATTTAGCAAGATTCTCAAAATTTCTGTGACTATAGTTCACTGATAAGAGTGCCAATGGGTCCAATCCTCAGTACTGCCAAAAATAAAAAAAGGTCCTGAAAAATGATCCATTTGTATGTGAAAAACCTAACACTGAACAGAGTTGCACGCTGGAGGGAAAAGATGGCAAATTATGAGTTATGGTCAGCATACTAACAATTATTTTTACTTTTTTTTTTTTTGGTGGATAATGGTGTTTTAACCCAGGGTGCTCTACCTCTGAACTAAATTCCAGTGCTTTCTAATTTTGAGACAGGCCCTTGCTAAATTGCTAAGGCAACCTGTGATTCTCTTACCTCAGACTCAAAACGCTAGGATTATAGACTAGTGCTACACTTTTCATTTTTGAAAATACTTTGAGAATAATTTGAGATCCATGAAATTCAAATTTCCGTGTTCATAAAGTTTTACTGGAACATTGCCACACTTATTTATATGAATGCTGTGTGGCTGCTTTTATGCTACAGTGGAAGAGCTGAGCAGTAGTGACAGAGACCTTATGTGGTATTCTCACTACTTCACACTGCTGCCCTACAAACTGCAGCAATGCACTTATACTCAACAGCATTTTGAGTATCAAATGTATCAATGTACTACTACCTTCTTTCTAATGAGTACATAATTATCATATCCAAATAAAGAAAAGAATTCAAATGTCACTTTCAAGGCACAGAGAAGTGTGGATTTTGTCATCAAATTAGATGGCAAAATATTGTGTTACTTAATGACGAGGTCTTTACCAGACTAAGCACTAATCATAATATTCCCAAGTCACAGGGAATACAGAAAAATTAGAAAATTTAAAAGTGTCACATCACTATAAAATTTCTTCAGAAGAATAAAAATGAAACTCTAGTTTCTGGGGGTTCATATGTAGGCCAAGAAAGGGAAGCTATTTACCAATGGGGAATTAGATTGTGTTTGCAGCAAGCAAATAAATTCATCCAGGGAATAACTGCTTGAGACAGTTAACTTTTCTTTGAGAACTATTACTCACAGTTGAACACACTATTAGTGAAATAGTGAATTAAAAAAGCAAAGCAAATGATTTTAAGATTTGTCACTTGCTATGTCAACAGATGTTACCAATACTGTTATATACTTAAGGAGTCACTAACCTTAAGGGAATGAAGAATTAGCCTCAGAATGTGAGGAACTATATAGTGTATTATGTGAAGAACTACAGAATATATTCAAAGGGAATGGGAAAAAAACCAGCACAGTTGAAAGTGCAATCTGCTAATAAGTATTACCACTAACGTTGATAAAAATATGTGAAGTATAAAAAAGGTTTAGTTCAACAAATTTAGAAAGCCTCTGAAAATGTGAGGTGTTTCAAAGTCTATGGTTATTCATTGTCTTATTGATCAGTAGTACTTTGCAGAAAAACATCTGAATCTATTATGTAGTAACTGAACCAGCAGTGTCATTTATCCTTATAGACATAACATCTAAAGTCATATTTTCAAGGATTGATGTCAGCAGTGCCTATCAGTATGGAAAGATCTTTCAAAGATGAAATATGTAAAAATCTCATTACAAATTAGCATTAATGGACTAATATTTGCAATCTATTTTGATGACAGGGAACACCAACTATGAACCCCAATAAAGCAAAAGGTTATCCCAGTAAAAATAATTCCATCACTTTCACAAAAAGGCACTTTATTTTGAACTTCATAAAAATTAGTAGAAATTTGTTTTGTTACATTAAGTACCTACATAATTTCCTTGATTCTCTCACATAAGCAAGCCTAAAATATTTATCATCTGGAATTTTTACAGAAAACATTTGGTGATCCTAGGGATAATGAAATTTTTTAAAATTATGCTTAGACAACTGATTGTCCATAAGTTTTAAAAACATTAATAAAACTGGGTCCTCACCTAAATATAAAAAGCAAAACTGTAACACTTTTAGAAGAAAATAAGGTGCAAAAAGTACAAAACATAAGTACTAAGATCCTAATTCCAATTAAATTTTAAGATTGTATAAGCAAATGGAAAAGATGTTACAGACTTAAGAGAACATATACTTGCAATTCCTATAACCAAAAAAGGAATGGTATGAAAAATATATAAAAAATTCGTTTTTGCCCCCTGTGGTACTGGACACTAAATACAGGTGCACTCTACCACTAACCTGCATCCCCAGCCCTTTATAAATTTTGAGACAGGGTTTCACTAAGGTGCCCAGGTTGGTTTCAAACTTTGCTACCCTCCTGCCTCAGCCTCCCAAGTAGCTGGGATTATGGGATGTGCCACCATTCCTGGTTATAAACTATAAAGAATTCTTGTGCTCACTTTGGTACCATATATACTAAACTTGAAATGATAAAAAGATATATCATCCTAGACAAAGGATGACACAAATTCGTGAAAGAACCCAATAAAAAAACAGGTGAGAACTCTTAGTGCCTACAAAGTATGAAAGATGTCAGATTTTATTAGTAATAAGAGGAAATGTAAATAAAAAGAATTTTTAAGGTGGAAAAGTAGAATTTGCAACAGTTCTCAGTAATTTTTTTAAAACCTAATATCAAGAATCAGAATGGACAGCAGCAGGAATTTTCATGCTCTAATGGTGTAAATATTTTTAAAAATACAACCAATTAGAAGAGCATTTGGCAACATCTATTCAGTAAGTATAAAAATGAGTATAGCCTTCAAAGCTGAGTAATTTTACTTATAGGTAAATAATGTATGAGTATATCTTTCAGGATAAGAAATTTTACTTATTGATATCATTACACTTACAGGTAGGTATATGCTCTACATAAACTCTCAAAGTATGCACAGAGTCACAAATAATCCATAGAAGCATGAAAACTTAAATATAGGATAATCAGAGAAAAGTCAAATCAAAAGATAAAACAAAATATAGTAGAAATTGAGAATAACCTAAATGACTAAAATTAGGAAAATGGATACGTAAATTATGATCTATTCATCTAACAAAATATTAAACAGCAGTTATCACAAATAGTATTATTCAGAATGAATAAATCTCAAAGGCAATGTTAAACAAAAAAGCATGTTATGAGACATACAATGTGATACTATTTCTATAATCTTTAAAAAATATGCAAAAATAATTATATACTGTTTATAAATGTATGTTTAATACACAGCATTAAAATATAGATAGAAATGGTATTTACTCCAAATTTAGGTTAACAGTTAACATTGGAAAAGAGTGTTAGGAAGAAAATGTGAGGGGGAAATATATAGAGTTTCAACTGAATCTGTGAAAGGAAAAAAATTTTAATATGAGATGAATAAAATGACCTTGGGGGACGGACACCAAAAAGCTTACCCTTTTAGACACTCCAATATTTAGAGGGAGGTCAAGTAGTAATGAGGGGCCTGTTAATAAGGTAGGAAGAAAAGTGTTGATCTGGAAGCCAACAAAATTATTAAGACCTTCATCTAAATTTTGGAGTGTCTCAATCCTCAGACCTCTTCCCTGTCTACCTTTGCTCTGTTATCCAGTTTTATTTCTTTAAATAAATATCACCTGTATAAAACTGCAGTTTGCCACCCTTATGCTCTTCTATTTTTCTCCATAGCCATTTGACATACTGTTTATTTTCTTGTGCATTCTTGAATAGTTCACTGTGTCACATGATGCTGACAGTGTAAGATAAGAACTAGAAAAACAAAAGATTATTGGTGATCCTGAACAGCTATTTTGGCATAGCAAGAGTCAGAAGCCAATTCTGAGTGAGATCAAGAAATGAGAGTAGGGGCTGGGGTTGTGGCTCAGTGATAAAGCACCTGCATAGCACGTGTGAGGCACTGGGTTTAATACTCAGCACCACATAAAAATAAATGAATAAAATATTGTGTCCATCTACAACCAAAAATTTTGGATTAAGTATAAAGTATTTATTTTAGATAAAGTATAAATTCCAAATACATACTCTTTAAGTTAGGCTTTACTGGAAACAGGAAATAAGTAGCTAGAAGAACACAGTTCAAGAAATATGTAAAATAAAGAAATGCTTTTCTCCTCAAGGTGGAAACCATTTCAGCATATTTGCATGCTCCTGGGAATGATCCAGTAAAATGTAGAAACTGATGACGTGGAATGGAAGAGTAACAACTGCTGGAATAATTAATGGAATATTAAAGGCAAGATGAGATAGAATCCAGTGCACTAGTGGACATACAGGTCTTAGGCATATAAATAGTTCATTTATTAACAACAGAAGAGAAGGCACAAAAAGGCTCAAAAAGACAAAGTCCTTCCCTTCAAAAATTTCAGAATAAAGAGAAAAGAAAAGTAAAAATCACAAAAATATAAAATAGTTTGAAAAATATGGTTACAGGGGCACACAAGTGTTGTTACTCACTAAATGCTAGAAGGCCAAGATTAAATGAAAAGTATCAGAAGTGATTCACAGAAGAGTACACAAGGCAAACATGACTAAAGAAAAGAAAATGTGCCAAACAAAACAGTGTAACAGAAGACGAAGGTGAAGCCAGAAAGTTAAGAACCAAAAATAGTACCTTGGACCTTATCTGCTTAGCTTGCTTAATGAGAGAATCCAATTCATTCTAATTACTGCTCAGTAATGTATTTTCATAGAATAGCATTTAAGCTATCATGTAATACAGTACCACCTAATACGGTTACTATGAAGAATAAATGAGATATGTAAACTCCTTAGTTTACATAGATTAGCCTAGTACACAGAATGGGCTCAATACGAGCTTTTTCTGGTAGATTATTGTTGGCAGTGGTAATAAAAAATATAGAATCTCTCAGCCGGGTGCGGTGGCTCAAGCCTGTAATCCCAGCACTTAGGGAGGCTGAGACAGGAGAATCGCGAGTTCAAAGCCAGCCTCAGCAACGGCGATGTGCTAAGCAAGCAACTCAGTGAGACCCTGTCTCTACATAAAACACAAAATAGGGCTGGGGATGTGGCTCAGTGGTCAAGTACCCCTGAGTTCAATCCCCAGTACCAAAATTAAAAAAAAAAAAAAATATATATATATATATATGTATATATATGTATATGTATATATATAATCTCTCAAAAAGCCTACCTGGAGGACCAAGTGAATATGCCAAACTATAGTCTGCTTCCAACTCTTCTAAAAAACAGTGCAATTCTGGTCTAACCATGGGAAACTAAAAAGGTACTATAATCTACTCAATTTCCTTTGATTTGGATAGGCTTAATGACTGGTTTCATTCTAGGAAACTGTATGAATACAAAACCTGTATCAGTGTGGAGGTCCCATAATAAATTATTTTTTGTCTGCCAGGTCTCCCAATTAGAGAATATCCTAGAGATTACCCTATATATCTACCAAACACATTAAGACTGGGCCCAAGCTGGGCGTGGTTGAACAAGGCTGTAATCAGAATGAGGATCTCAAATTCAAAGCCAGCTTCAGCAACTTAGCAAGGTCCTAAGCAACTTAGCCAGACCATCTCAAAATAAAAAATAAAAAGGGCTGGGGCTGGGGGCCTGGGTTGTAGCTCATGGTAGAGTGCTTGCCTAGCACACGTGAGGCACTGGTTTCAATCCTCAGCACCACATAAATAAAATAAAAGTATTTTCAAAAAAGAAAGAAAGGCTGGGGATGTAGCTCAGTAGTTAAGTGCCTCTGGACTCAATCCCTGGTACCAAAAATTTAAAAAAAAAAAAAGATTGCATCCACACCCACAGAATTCTTTTGAGAACAGTCATTTGAGATATCAAAAATTTAACAATCTTAAGTAAAATAGTAATAATTATGTCAGAAATAAAATATATTGAAAAATATCTAATAAGAAAATGCCCATAATATTGTTAAATATTATAACATCTTAAACTATGTAAATTATATATTTTTATTTATTTTTGCAGTGTTGGGGATCAAGCTCAGGGCCTCATCCATGCAACGCACATGCTCTATAACCAAACTATATCCCACCCTGGCCCAAGTATATGTCAATTAAAAATGCATAGGAAAAAAAGCATTAAAATTATGTAGTGATTAAGGCTAAATTAAACACTTATCAGGGACTCAAAAATTTTTCTTTTTGTTTCTTAAACTTTCTACAATGACCACATTGTACTTTTAGTAGTATTATTTAACATCAGTCTTTTAATTACTAAAAAACAAATACAAAAGTCATATCCTCCTTTATTTCCAGAGAAATAAATTTGCTAAATATTTCAGTATATACTTAAACATAAAAAGTTACATTTTAAGTAAACATATAATAGAGGTGCTGTTTTTCATGGAATTTTTTTTTTAAAAACTAAATTGCACAATATATTTTGTTTTGCCATTAGTTGTCATTCAACAATAATTGTTTCTCTATGTCAATATATAAAAGCACCTATCTTTATAGTTACACATGCTTTTCATTGGAAAACTATCGTAACTTTTTCTTTCTTTCTTTCAGATTAGGGATTGAACCCAGGGGCCCTTTTTATTAAATTGTTTAGGGCCTCAATAAATTGTTGAGGCCGGCCTCAAACTTGCAGTCCTCCTGCCTCAGTATCTCAAGTTGCTAGAATTACAGATGCACACCACCACACCCAGCTCATAACTTCCTTTTGTGTGTGTGTGGCACTGGGTTGAATGAACTCAGGACCTTGTACATGCTAGGCAAGCACTTGACCACTGAGATACATACCCAGCTCATAATTTTATATAACCAATGGAAAATAAAATCATTACAAAAAAATGAAGCCAAGAATAGCCTTATAACAACGTAATTTAATAAGTATAAACATAAAAACAGTAGCTAACATTTAAGGGCTTGCTATGTGCCAAGTACAAGCCTACATATGAATTAATACACTACAGTATCACTCTATGTGTTATTACCATTGGTGTAATTTGTATTTCTTCTTTTGTAACCAATTTGTACTTGTTTGCTCTGGAAATTGGGCCATTTTCTTTTTTAATAATTTCCTTTATTAATCATAATATATGTATATATATATATTAGTTGTAGATGGACACAATACCTTTATTTTATTTACTTATTTTTATGTGGGGCTAAGGATCAAACCTAGTGCCTCACACATGCTAGGCAAGCGCTCTCCCACTGAGCTACAACCCCAGCCCAAGCCATTATTTTTAAAACCTAGCCAGAACACAAATCTAATCCAAAAATTTATGGCAAAATATCCTTAAGAGTTCCGAGAAAACGCATTTATATATATATAAATATTTTTTTTTTTTTTTGGTACCAGGGATTGAACTCAGGGGCACTCGACCCCTGAGCCACATCCCCAGCCCTATTTTGTGTTTTATGTAGAGACAGGGTCTCACTGAGTTGCTTAGTGCCTCGCCATTGCTGAGGCTGGCTTTGAACTCGCGATTCTCCTGTCTCAGCCTCCCTAAGTGCTGATTACAAGCGTGAGCCACCCTAAGGGATGGCTCACGCCTCCCTAAGGGATTACAAGCGTGAGCCACCGCGCCCGGCTCGCATTTATATATTTTACAAACAATATTTGATAACTTATAATGTGCTGGGCACTGTAATGAATAAAACAGACATCATCTCCACACTCATGGGTTTTTAACGTAGTAAGCATTTGTTCAATTTTGTTAATAAGGGGAAAGCAAAAAATAATAATGTCTCTTAAACCAGACTTGGCAGAATCAATGAATTCAAATTTTTATCTTCAGATTAATTTTAAGAACAGTGCTTTATTACTTATGTCATTTTCATGCCCAGGAACCCAGTCTCAAGGTATTTACCAAGTATACTTTACACATTATACTTCTCCTACATTAGCTTTTTCAAACTTCTACAACTCCCATACCTCCTACTACTACTCACCCCCTCAGTACTTAAGATTGAACCCAGACAGGGTCTCACTAAATTGCCAAGGCTAACTTGGAACTTGTAATCTTCATGCCCCAACTTCCCCAAGTAACTGGGATTACAGCCATGTGCCACTACCCCGTCAAGATTTTCTCTTCCTTCTAAAACCAAACCCTCTATGTACAGTGTTTTGTTGTTATTGTTGGTTTTTTGTGTGTGTTTTTTTGGTACTGGGGATTGAACTCAGGTACTCAACCACTGAGCTACATCTCCAGCCTTTTTTGTGTTTTATTTAGAGACAAGATCTCACTGAGTTGCTTACCACCTCGCTGTTGCTGAGACTGGCTTTGAACTCACAGTTCTCCTGTTTCAGCCTCCCGAAGTGCTGGGATTACAGATGTGCACCATTGCCACTGGCCCTCCACCTATATTCTTGATCCTGTCACCTCACTACTATTAGAAGACAATGTTCCATCTATTATCTTCTCTGTCTTCAACTTCTACCAATGCTTTTATTCCTCAGGCAATAAACATGTTATGTTTATTCCACCATGAAAAAACTCAACTGCTTAACCATAAAATTTTTATGCCTTTCACGTTAAAATCAAACTTGGAAACTGTCTACTTCACAATCTAAAAGTTCATACTTTCCATCTATTCTTTATCTCACTACAACCTAGCTTCTGCTTTAATACCACTCCTTTGAACTCCTTTTCCCAAGAATAGTTTCTTGGGTTCTAAAAGAACTGGGTTTTTTTGTTTGGTTTTGTTTTAGTTGTCAATGGCACTTATTTACTTATATGCGGTACTGAGAATCAAACCCAGCACCTCACACATGCTAGGCAAGTGCTCTACCACTGAGCCACAACCCCAGCCCCTAAAAAGAACTGTTTTTAAAATTTTTTTTTTTAATTTTTTTTTGTAGATGGACACAATGTCTTTATTTTATTGCTCTGTATGTGGTGCTGAGGATTGAACCCAGGGCCTCACGCATGCAAGGCAAGCGCTCTACCGCTGAGCCACAATCCCAGCCCAAAAAGAACTGTTTTTAATTCTCATACTACTTAATCTCTTATTATCATCTAACTATGACCACTCCTGGATTCAAGTATTCTCCCTCTACTGACTTCAAGGCCACTGCCATTTAATTTATCTTTCTACTTCCTGATTCTTTTCAATTTCAACTGTTTATGGGTTCCTCTCCTGTGTCCTTAAAGGTCCAAGCATTAGAGAGATGAGTTAGCTTTTCAAAGTCACATAACTACTAGAGAGAAAACCAGATACAAAAAATGACTTAATGTATGTGTGTATGTGTGTGTGTATATATATATCTCTAACATCTGTCAGAATTAACATTTCAGTTTATCTGCTCCCTGATTCTATCACTGCAGATACCACTGTTCTGGAAGGCAGAAAGAGCACTCACCATCATCCTTCTTCAAAAGAAGAGAGAGCTTTTAAATCCTAACCTTATTTAAAAAAAAAAAAAAATTTAAACATAGAAACAATATTATTCTATCTTTTTTTTTTTTGGTACTGGGGATTGAATTCAGGGGCACTCGACCACTGAGCCACATCCCCAGCCCTATTTTGTGTTTTATGTAGAGACAGGGTCTCACTGAGTTGCTTAGTGCCTCGCCGTTGCTGAGGCTGGCTTTGAACTCGTGATTCTTCTGTCTCAGCCTCCCTAAGTGCTGGGATTACAAGCGTGAGCCACCGCGCCCGGCTTATTTCTATTCTTAACAATACAACAGACCTCATTAAAGAAATCAGTCTAAGGAATGAGGCAAAAGATGTTTATTAAAGTTCTATTAGTATTCCAAAGATTGAATGTAATTCAACCTTAAAAGCATTCGTGTTGTTAAATGAGCTCGAATTCCATAAGTATCCCTAGCTTGCTTCTCTAAAACTAAAGGATGCAAAAGAAGATTTGGATTCAGGTTTCAGACCAAGGAGTTCAATGTTGCCAAGCTCCTAGAATTTATATAAATGTTAATTATATAATGATTTTTTAAAATTTTTTTATATGTTGATGGTGCTTTATTTTATTCATTTATTTATATGCAGTGCTGAGAATTGAACCCAATGCCTCATACAGGCTAGGCAAGCGCTCTACTACTGAGCCACAACCCCAGCCCTATAATGATTTCTTTGTACCTCTAAGATTCTATAACATCATTAATGTGTATATGTACACATACAAATGAAATTAATCAAACATAATTATTCTAAGGGTTTTAGTTGAAAAGATCAATAAATAAACCTATGTTCTTCCCATCCAATACAGAAGAAAATGTTCTTTTATTTCCTAAAGTATAGCTGCCTTCCAATACCTTAAATTTGCCTACAATTTCTGCTCAGAAGTGAACCACCCCATTACTGAACTATTTAGGAAGTCAGAAGATGTTAATTTCTCAATGCAGTGGTTCTGCTCACTTGAACTGTGCTCTTCTTTCTGTTCAACAGCATATAATAGTAAACAACATAATCAATACTCAGAAATAGGCAGTATTTCAATACTCATGCATCCATGATTCCATATAGTATATCGAGAATTTATTAAAATAACCATCTCCTAACTTGCAATAGTCTGACCAAATTTTAAAATAAAAAGGCTTGCCCTTCAGGAGCTTACATACCTTTTCATTTCTTCTTCTCCCTTCCACCACAGAAATACAGGTTGTTTTACAAACAGATTAAATACGGAGAAGTGTTTCATACTTATTTTTAGTCAATCCAAACTTCCTAACATTAAGCATACTTTACAGTTAAAATAATTTAGTATTTAGAATGACTATTACTAATTCTGTGCATCTAGAATTTCCACTCTAAATCAAAGAAAGGCTTGAGTAATAGTTCACAACCTGGAGGTCCTTAATCCTTCCAGAAGAAAAGAGAATTAACACTTACCCGACATTTATACAGCTCTCTAAAAACATAACAGGTGTCCTGGAGATATAGTCAATATTTCAAAAAAGGTGAACACAAATTATACAAATAGAAGAGTAAAATTCTGCAGGCTATTACTTAAATGCAGACTGGTAAATCTTTCAAGGCATTATTTTACCACAATATTCCTTTAAACAGGTCCTCCTCTGGGGCTTATTTATACATTCAGAAGACATATAATTATGATGGCTGTGTACTGCAATGGATAATGTACCAAGTTCTACAGAAATACAATGGAAGGAGGAATTAATTCTGCCTGGAAAGGCTTTACATAGATAACATCTGAGCAACTCCTGGAAGGATAATTTAGCTAAGCTGCAGATGCCTCATGTGTTTTTGGTTACAAAATTTTGCAGAATTTATCTTTAAGTTGTATAAATCTTTAGAGATCATTTGTCCTGAGGCTTTCTACCTTCAAAATAACAGAATCTTTTCTTTAAAAGTCTAATCGAAACTCTAGTATGTAAAATAGGTAAAGGTGGATAGATGGGCTCTTTTGAAAAGGGAAGTTATTGAAAAGTTGCTCTAATCAAACTTCATTTTAAAATATGAAAAGTGAAACACTAAGAAAGACAATGACTTAAAGGTCACATAGAAACAAAAATGAAACAATTTATTCAAAATTCACCTGTTAAGCATTATCTCCTCTTTTAAGTACTGTTTTTCTCTCCAGTTGGAATTTATCACTCCTTACTTCATTCCCCAGTCTACCTAGCACATGCTTCCATTATGGCTTCTATAAAACTTTAAGTGTGTTAATTTTATGTGTCTGTATTTTTCTAGTACACTGTAAGCTCCCTGAAAGAAGGGAATGTCTTAATCATCTTTGTATGTCACCCAGAATAAAATGTTATGTATTGCATTACATCTGACCAAGTATCAGAAAATATATAAGTTAGCTTGGCACCTGGGACACAGTAGGATTTAGTATTATTTGTCCGTGGAACATAAGGTTATTAAATAATATACCTAAAGCAGTTAGAACAGTGTATGACACACAGTGTTTATCCATGAACATTAGCTATTATTATGTAACTTTATATACTAGGGAAGAAAACCCTGAAGCCATTATTGAAAATTTAACCTGAAAGACAAAAACTAAGCAATTTTTATCAAGCTTTCAACTTGCTCCTTTACATATTACTAATACAACCACATCTTTCATGAGAAATAGACAAAATCTTGTACATCTATAAAGATAGCCTGACCCTGGCAGCCTGGGAAAACATAATAGAGTTGTATATGATTAATCCCTAGACCTGGAGTGAAAGGAGAAATTGGGCTGGTCTTAAACTTGGGGCTGTCACATCTCTCTACACCTCAGTTTCAGTCATCTGAGAAATGAGGGTGGTGGAAAGTGGAAAAGTTCTCTCTAAGCTTCTTTCGGCTCTAACACTGGACCTACAATCCTTCAGCTTTCAACTCAACATGAGTAAGTACTTTATTTTTTAAAAATCAGCAAATGGTGCACACTGGATTTGGTGTCAGATGGCCTGGATTTTCATACCAGTTCTGATATCATTTAGCTGTGTCATTCTGAGCAAGAAGCAAACTCTCTGGGTCTCAATGTCCTCAACCTGTAAAACGAAGGTGTTGGACAATATGAACTCTTTAAAATACATCACAGTCATGATATTCTATGAAATAAACTAGCTCTAAAGGAAATAGTCAGAGATTAAGTCACCATTTATTAGAGATGTTTAGCGGGCTCTGCATTAACCAAAAGTAGAGAATTTCAGGATTAGATGAAATCTTACAAGTCTACCTCTCAATCAACTGAGAACAAGTAACTCTCCAACGTATCCTTGGAAGAGGTCTCCCAACCGTTCTAGTTATGAAGAACGACCCATGGGAAAAAAGTCATAGTCATTTCATCTTAGGCCAACTATGATGCAAAGTTCTTTCACTGAAGCCATACCATCCATCCTCTTGTAACTTTCGTCCCCTAGTTTTACCTCTCATTCACTTAGTTGCCCCTCAAATGTTTCTGGTTAGCGGTATCTCCCCTTAAATATTCTCTCCTCCAAAATTAAGACTCCCCAACTCTATCCATCTTTCCTCCCAACATAGTACCAAAACCCCCTTACCGCCCAACCTGCCTTCCTCCATTCTTGCTTTAGTGAACGTCAAAGTTACTCAAACAGCTCTTCCCATTCTGACATGCTGCTGATTCGCTGTGGAACCCAAGATTTCCCACTTACCCAGCTGACACCACACGGCAGCCCCTAATTGCCCTTGCCCTCTCCACTCAAGGAAGGCCTTGCGGGGAGAAGTATGCCCTGTTGCACCTCCGAGAGAGAGAGGGAGACAAGAAGTGACGGCGGCACCAACACAGGCCCGCACCCTGTTCTCCTCCCCGTCAAGCCTCCTCCCTCACCGGTATTGCTTGGGGTCGCTGGGAGACTTGATGATCTCAGGGTCTCCGGCATTACTGAGAGACCCCCTCCGTCCCTCCTCCTCGGATTCATCTGCTCCTAGACGGGCAACCCGGCCGCTCTCTCCCAAATCCTGTCCATTGGGTTGCAGTTCAGGACAGCTGCAGGTGGACTTCGCCTTGTTCCTTCCGGGCATGGTCACAGTAGGAAAGGGTCTGGTAGAGTCTTCGCACCGACCCCGCGCTCCGATTCTCCACAGCGCCGCGAGCTCCCGCCCGGCCTCACACAACTTCCTCCCGGTGGCACAGACTGCAGCAACCGCGACTCTCCTCAGCATTCACCACCAAGCCGTAGCGATGGGCATCCCGCTCCCCAGGGCCCACCCCCTCCTCCTACTCCAGCCGCTCCTCCTCCTCCTCCGCGTTCCAGAGGCGGCGGCCGCGGCCGGCGCTGGTGCTGCCGCAGCCGCAGGGGAGGACAGGCCTGAACCCCTCCCCCAACTCGGTCTCTCTCACGCTGACTTCCCTCATCCCCCGCCCTCCTGGACGCGGTGACGCTACTGACGTTAGCCAATCACGAGGCAAGAAAGCAGTCACGCTCATGGAAACAACCAATGGGAACAGGGAAAGAAAGGAACCAAAGGGACCCGACTGGATTCTCGGAGCACCCAGAGAGCATTTCGAAGCCTAACGTGGGCGGGGCGACAGAGATGCGGCAGAGTGACGCGGAGGACGATGGGAAAAGGACGCCTGCGCCGCGTTTATGACGTATCAGGCTGCGGCTTTAAGGCAGTAAGTAGTGCTCCGCGTTTCAGAAAAATATTCCCCTAGTGAGAAACCCCCGAAGCGGGAGTGGATACATTGAATTACAAAGTGTCTTTCCGTTTGCGTCATATTTTGTGCACCCTGCCTCTCAGACTCGAGGCAGAACGTTTGGCCGTGACTCAGCATATAACCAAAAGCAGAACGCCGGAAGTCTTTCCCTACGCTTGGGAAATGGACGCTGCACCAGGCGGAGCCGAGTGCCGGAAATAGCAGTTGAGCTTTTCCGCCGTTTCGCCTGTCAAGTGCTCTTGCTTTCCTCCTTCAAGTCCTATGAAAGTGATTAAAAGATCGGTGTGGATGCGCTCACTCTTATAAGCGGAAATATTTTTAGCTCCGCCACGGACTAGAGTCCTCAGTTTCTTACCTTTTAAATTCACCCAACTTTTATGGAACAACTACGACGTGTCAGCGTGCTGCTCTCAAGTCTTTTCCCAGTTTTTTCTGCTTGCAGTGGCCTTTGGTGGGCAAGCTAAAATGTGACTGAAATATAGACATTAATTTAAAAAACGTAGCTGACAATAAGATACTGACATCATAGGTTCCGAGGATACTAGCACATAAAATAAACGCATGAATTAATGGAGAAAGACTTGAAGCAGGAAGATGTACTGAGGGTTATTCTAAAGGTTTTCTCGGCCTCTTCTGAGCTCCAGGCACTGGATAAAGCCATGAAAAAAAAACGAACCCCTATCTCCCTGGAGCTTGCAAGCTAGTGTAAAGCAACAGACCAAAACAAACCCCAAAACAGATGATGTATTTTTTAAAAAATGCTATGAAGACAATACAGGATAGGGGGATAGAGAGTTGGGGAGGAGTGTGGAAGGTTCAAGCAGAAAAGAATAAAACCTGAACTAGGGCAAGAGATGAGGAATGTTGAAAAATATTGGTCAACTATCCCAGTTTGTTTCCATACATCTTTTCAAGAACCTATCAGCTTTTTAAATAAGCAACTCGACTAGACTGCCCTTCGGAGCAGGTTTTTTACTTTGTATCTCCAGTCTCTAGTGTGGCTTCCCAAAACATAGTACATCAGTTAGTCAGTAAATGTTTTCTGTTGAATAAATACCCACAGCGACATTGTCTATATTCTACTGAGAATTTTTTTCTCTCCAAAGCAATAATGCCAGAAGTAAGAAATCTTCCATATACAGCTATACTAGAAAGCAAAATTTGCATTCTTAAGTGTGACCTGTTAGTTTTCCCTTTATTTCTTATTTTGCAATGCTAGAGATTGAATCTAGAGTCTTAGCACATGCTCTGCCAAGCGCTCAATCGCTGAGCTACATACATCTCCAGCCCCTAGTTTTTTGCTTTAAAAAGTTCTCTTGAAAGCCGGGCACGGTGGCTCACGCTTGTAACCCCAGCACTTAGGGAGGCCGAGACAGGAGAATCACGAGTTCAAAGCTATCCTCAGCAATGGCGAGGTGCTAAGCAACTCAGTGAGACCCTGTCTCTACATAATACACAAAATAGGGCTGGGGATGTAGCTCAGTGGTCGAGTGCCCCTGAGTTCAATCCCTGGTAACCAAAAAAAAAAAAAGTTCTCTTGAGTCAACCCTGGTGGCACATACCTGTAATCCTAGCAGCTCAAGAGGCTGAGGCAGGAGGATCACAAGTTCAAAGCCAGCCTCAGCAAGTTGGCCAGACCTTATCTCAAAACATAACAAAAAGAGGATGTGGCTGGGATGTGGCGCAGTGGTTAAGTACACCTGGGTTCAATCCCTAGTAAAAACAACTCTGAATCTTACAAGTCACCAGGTTCAAAATATGGTAACACTCTATAGTGAGGCATGCCATGTATTCATTCCACCACAACTACTATGTACCAGGTGCTAGGAATAGAGAGATGAACAAGAAATTTTCTTGTTCTTTTGTACCTTAAAAGAACCAGTGAGGAATACAGACATTAAACAAGCATAGCATTTTAGAATTTATAATTGTGAATAGTTCCAGAAGGAGATAAAGAGACAGCCTGGCCAAGAGTTCTCTAAAGAAGCTAACATTTGAAAAATACGTAGGAATGGTACAGGAATGTATAGGAATGGGTTTGTCAAAAAGCTTTTAAAAATCAGGTCAGTATGGCTAAACTACAGTAATCTGGGAGCAAAGCAAAAGAGATCAGTGGCAAAAAAATCATACAGAGGGGCTGGGGTTGTAGCTCAGCGGTAGAGCGCTTGCCTCGCATGCGTGAGGCCCTGGGTTCGATCCTCAGCACCACATACACAGCAATAAAATAAAGACATTGTGTCCACCTACAACTAAAAATATATTAAAAAAAAAACATACAGAACCTAAGAGTAAATCATTATTTTCTGTATTTTTTGTATCATTGGATTCTCAGCTCTTAGAGTGTTTTCTGGAACTCTAGTTCAGTAAATAATGACTGAACAAGTGAAAAGAGAAGTCATTATCACAAGTGTTTTCCCAGTATATCACTGTGGCTGATGTGTGAAAAATTAATTGGATGGTGAAGAGTAAGGGAAAGTCTAGAAACGAGAAAAGAGGGAGCAGAGCCAGGTATGTGGTCTGTGTCTGTAGTCCCAACTACTCAAGAGGCAGAGGTGGGAAGATTGCTTGAACCCAGGAATTATGGGCCAACTGGGGAAACATAAGGAGACCCTGTCCCAAATGTTAAAAAGAAAAGGAAGAGAGAGCAGTTGAGAGACTACTAAATTATATAGGCAATAAAAAAATAACTTGGATTTGAGGAGTGATGGTAGGATAGATGCAGACAGATAAGTCATGTATTTAGGAAGTAGAATTGACTGGTTTGATAATGGTTCATTTGATGTGGGAGAATAAAGAAGAGAGAGGTGTCAGGCATCACTTCCTAGCTGATTTTCTGGTTGGATAGATGATAATTCCAGTAATTTAGTAAATAGGAATTTCTGAAAGGCAAGCATTTTGGGAGGAGGAGAACATTAGCTCAGATTTAGACTTGAAATTTGAATCAGGTTGAGTTCAAAAAAAGACCTAAATTGGAGATCAAAATGTTGAAGTTTGTCAGTTTCTAAGCAGTAAACAAAGCTTCCTGAATGAGATCACCTCAATCCCCATTGAAATTATGAAGTAAAAAGAGAAAAGAGCCCTAGGACCATGAAGAGGATTTCAAGGCGTGATTTCCAAACATTCATCAGAATAATAGGGAGCAAACAGTCACTACACCTAATGAGAAGGAAATCTAAATCTTCAAGCCTTGAAGAGGAAGAACTCGCAAGAGACTGAAAAGGAACTGCCAGATTGGTAAGAGAAAAAGCAGAATGTGGTATCCTAGGAAAAATACCTCTTTGATGCTGGGCTGAGTACAATTTTGAGCCCATAGCAAATTTCAAAATTTCAGATTAAATGTATCAAATATGAAAATTGTTAAGATATCACAGAAGTACTTTAGTTTGGGTCCTTCAGATACAAAAATAAATACCTACTTATGGAGATAAAGCTCACAAATGGACTATGGAGTAGCCAGGACTTTCAAACCAGAAGTATTGTTTTCCCATTGAAAATAATTTTAAAAGTTGTCACACATCATTTGAATACTCGAAGTTATTATAAAAAATAATCCATGGAGGAAACATTAAGTCAAGCTACTACCATTTATAGAAATTGACGTATTAGAAAGCTAAAAAGAACTTGAGTTTACCTGATAAAGTTAAAGAGTACAGGATTGGGGCTGGGATTGTGGCTCAGTGGTGGAGCGCTTGCCTTGCATGCATGAGACACTGGGTTCGATCCTCTGGACCACATAAAAATAAATAAAGATATTGTGTCCATCTACAACTAAAAATAAATTAAAAAAAAAAGAGTACAGGATTATAATTTTAACCCCATTTACCTAGTCTTTCATAGAGTATTTAAATGTTCTTTTTTCCATTTCCACTCTATCATTAGCCATCCTATACTCCTTCCCAGCTTACCTCTTAGATTTCCTTCTCATTAGGTGTAGTGACTGTTTGCTCCCTATTATTCTGATGAAAGTTTGGAAATCATGAAAAATAAAAATATCTTGTTTCTATGTTGATGCCTACCTCTGAAAATTATTTTTGACAATGTGACAGCTGTCTACCTACCAGAGAAACAAATCTGAGATTTACTCCTAAAAATTCGAAGTAAATTACTTTTTTTTTTTTTTTTGGTATTGGAGATTGAACTCAGGGGCACTCAACCACTGAGCCACATCCCCAGCCCTATTTTGTGTTTTATGTAGAGAGAGGGTCTCACTGAGTTGCTTAGCGCCTCGCCATTGCTGAGGCTGGCTTTGAACTCGCAACTCTCCTGTCTCAGTAAATTACTTTTAACCCCATTATCCACCTTTATATTTGAGAATTAGGAAAAGTCAGAAGTATGGAGTATTGGTTCTACATTGATGGTATGAGCTAAATAGCTTCAAGCCCAGAATTATTTTCCTTTTTCTAATACCTAAAATTCCCCCATCAATGATTCATTGTAATCTTTTATGACTCCTCTTAAATGCTGGTAACACTTTTTTTTAACTTTATTTTATGTATTTATTTTTATGTGGTGCTGAGGATCAAACCCAGTGCCTCACACGTACTAGGCAAGCACTCTGCCACTGAGCCACAACCCCAGCCCCTGGTAACACTCTTGAAAGAAGTGAAAAGCTAATGCCATTTTGTGAATAGTGTTTCAATTTTGGAACACACTCTAGGCAACTTGAGATCATCATAAACCTGGGGTGCATGAGGAAATAACTAAATGTAGGAGAAAAGGCAAAGAGGAGGTCTGTAAAAAGAGAATTATTATTTTCAAAATACTGTCTGTGGCCCACGCTCTAAGAAATTATACCTTTGGAGCTCTAGCTATTACCAGCCCCACCCACTGATTATTATCCACCTTTGGCAGTTTTGTATCTAGGTCAAAAAATAGGCCTGTTTTTATGGAGCTTTCTTTATGTACTATACCAAGGAGTTTATGTGAGTATAAAAATAGTTTTCTCCTATATTATGAACATAGTTCTAGGAAGAATTTAGTATTCAAACCTTAAGATAAATTAGGAATTACTCTAAAAATTATTTATGCCAAATGGAAGATTCCATAACCAGCGCCCCTCTTCTGGTCTAAAGATATGCATCTTGAGACTCTGCCTGGAAAGGAGAATGTGAAGATGCAAAAATTATGTTTATAATATTATAAATCAGATTATGTTACTACTCTTTTTAAAATTCAAAATTCATCAATGGCTCCTCTTTTTTTTTTCCCCCTCCTGGTACTGAGGATTGAATCCCAGGGGCACTCTGCCACTGACTACATCCCCAGTCCTTTTTTAAACTTTTGTTTTGAGACAGTCTCTCTGAATTGCCCAGACTGATCTCAAATTTGTAATCCTCCTGCCTCAGTCTCCCCAATGGCTGGGATTAGAGGCATGGGCCAGCATACCTGGAACACACTGACTGACTAACTGACTTTTTTATTTTTTATTTATTTATTTTATTTATTTTTTATTTTTTGGTACTGGGGATTGAAACCAGGAGCACTTTACCACTGAGCAAAATGCAAGATATTTGTATCTTGCAAAATCTATAATTTCTTAGAGCGTGGGCCACAGACAGTATTTTGAAAATAATAATTCTCTTGTTACCGACCTCCTCTTTGCCTTTTCTCCTATTTTACTTTTTATTTTAAGTCAGAGCTCATTAAGTTGCTAAAGCCAGCTGGGATTACATGGGAGCACCATCATGATGGCCACACTGACTTTCTTTTTTTTTTTTTTTTTTTTTTTTTGTAGGTGGACGCAATAGCTTTATTTTATTTTTATGTGGTGCTGAGGATCGAACCCAGTGCCTCAAGCGTGCTAGGCGAGCACGCTACCACTGCGCCATAACCCCAGCCCCACACTGACTTTCTTAATATCCAACACACCAGGATTTTTCCTTCGTTAGGACTATTATCTCTGCTCCTTGGCCTGGAATGTTCTTCCTTTAAATTTTATATTGCTGGCTCCTCATCAATCATACAGCAGCTCAAATGTCACTCTCAAGAAGGGCCTTCTCTTATCATTGTATCCAAAATAGTGTTCATTATCTAAAATTATATTATTTTTGTCTTAGCTTATTGTCTGTCTGTGTATTATCAGTTCACAGACAGTTGGTATTTCATTTGTTTTGTTTTCCACCATATGACTAGAATCAAAAATCATGCCTGGGATATATTGAGTATTCAATAAATAGTTGTTAAGTTAATGGATGAATGAATGATACAGAAAGAGAGGACAATTGAAGTTTCAAGATCAATTGAGTTGGCTTAGCTTTCAATTAGAGAGGAACAACTTTATCATTGGACATGGAAAAAAGATATAGGCAGAGATAGGTACAGATGTAGCAAAAAATTTAACTAGTATTAGGAAGAATGAAGCAACTAGAATTTATTTATTTTGTTACTGGGGATTAAACTCTGGGGCACTTAACCATTGAGCTACATCCCCAACCCTTTTTATATTTTATTTTGAGACAGGGCCTCACTAAATTGCTGAGGCTGGCTTTGAACTTTTGGTCCTACTGCTTGCCTTGCAAGCCACTGGGATTATAGTTGTGCACCACCACACCCAGCTCCCCTGCCACCCCAGAAGTGGGGATGGAACCCAGGGTACTGTATCACCAAGCTCCACTCCCAGCTTTTTTAAAAAAATATTTTTTAGTTATACATAGACACAGTATCTTTATTTTTTTTCATATTTTATTTATTTGTTCTATTTAGGCTTACATGATAACAGAGTGCAATTTGATTCATTGTACATAGATAGAGGATAACATATCAATTCTCTAGTTGTAAGTTGTATAGAATCACAACATATGTGCAGTCATACATAAAGTTAGGGCTATGATGACCATCATATTCCACCACCTTTACTGTCCCCATGCCCCTCCCCCCTTACACCCCTGTGAACAGAGTTCCGCCATTGTTTCCATGTCCTTCCCCACATTATAGGTCAGTATCCACTTATCAACGAGTACATTCTGCATTTGGTTTTCTGAGATTGGCTTACTTCACGTAGCATGATATTCTCCAACTCCATCCATTTACCTGCAAATGCCATAATTTTATTCTCCTTTATTGCTGAGTAATATTTCATTGTGTATATATACCACAGTTTCTTTATCCAGTCATCTATCGAAGGGCATCTAGGTTGGTTCCACAGTTTAGCTATTGTGAATTGAGCTGCTATAAACATTGAAGTGGCTGCAGCACTATAGTATGCTGTTTTTAACTCTTCTGGGTATAGACCGAGGAGTGGGATAGTAGGCTCAAATGGTGGTTCCTTTCCAAGTTTTCTAAGGAATCTCCATACTGCTTTCCAGATTGTTTGAACCAATTTGCAGTCCCACCAGCAATGTATGAGTGTGCCTTTTCCCCCACAACCTCGCCAACACTTATTGTTGTTTGTATTCTTGATAATTGCCATTCTGACTGGCGTGAGATGAAATCTTAGAGTCGTTTTGATTGGCATTTCTCTAATTGCTAGAGATGTTGAACATTTTTTCATATGTCCGTTGACTGATTGTATATCTTCTTCTGAGAAGTGTCTGTTCAACCCATTTATTGATTGGGTTGTTTGTTTTTTTGGTGACAAGTTTTTTGAGTTCTTTATATATCCTGGAGATGAGTGCTCTATTGGATGTGTGTATGGCAAAGATTTGTTCCCAGAATGTCGGCTCTCTGTTCACTTCATTGATTATTTCTTTTGCTGAGAAGAAGCTTTTTAGTTTGAATCCATCCCATTTGTTGATTCTTGATTTTACTTCTTGTGCTATAGGAATCTTGTTAAGGATGTATGGTACTAATTCAACATGATAAAGATTTGGGCCTATTTTTTCTTCTATTAGGCGTTGGGTCTCTGGTCTGATTCCCAGGTCCTTGATCCACTTTGAGTTGAATTTTGTGCATGGTGAGAGATAGGGGTTTAGTTTCATTTTGCTGCGTATGGATTTCCAGTTTTCCCAGCACCATTTGTTGAAAAGGCTATCTTTTCTCCAGTGTACATGTTTGGCTCTTTTATCTAGTATAAGGTAACTGTATGTAAGTGGGTTCATCTCTGTGTCTTCTATTCTATACCATTGGTCTACATGTCTACTTTGGTGCCAGTACCATGCCGTTTTTATTGCTATAGCTTTGTAGTATAATCTGAGGTCAGGTATTGTGATGCCTCCTGCTTCACTCTTCTTGTTAAGGATTGCTTTGGCTATTCTGGGTCTCTTATTCTTCCAAATGAATTTCATGATTGCCTCTTCTATTTCTATAAGGAATGATGTTGGGATTTTAATTAGGATTGCATTGAATCTATATAGCGCTTTGGGAAGTATGGCCATTTTGACAATATTGATTTTGCCTATCCAGGAGCATGGGAGATTTTTCTATCTTCTAAGTTCTTCTTCAATTTCTTTCTTCAGTGTCTTGTAGTTTGCATTGTAGAGGTCTTTCACCTCTTTTGTTAAATTGATTCCCAAGTATTTTTTTTTTTTGAGGCTATTGTGAATGGGATAGTTTTCCTAATTTCTCTTTCAGAGGGTTTATCACTGATGTATAGAAATGCAATTGATTTGTGGGTGTTGATTTTATATCCTACTACTTTGCTGAATTCATTTATTAGTTCTAAAAGTTTTCTGGTAGAATTTTTTGGATCCTCTAAGTATAGAATCATGTCGTCTGCAAATAATGATAGTTTGAGTTCTTCTTTTCTGATTCATATCCCTTTAATTTCTTTCGTCTGTCTAATTGCTCTGGCTAGTTTTTCAAGGACTATGTTGAATAGCAGTGGTGAGAGAGGACATCCCTGTCTAGTTCCCATTTTCAGAGGGAATGATTCCAATTTTTCTCCATTTAGGATGATGTTTAGCATAGATAGCTTTTACAAAGTTGAGGTATGTTCCTACTATCCCAAGTTTTTCTAGTGTTTTGAGCATAAAAGGGTGTTGTATTTTGTCAAATGCCTTCTCTGCATTGATTGATAAAATCATATGATTCTTATCTTTAAGTCTATTGATGTAATGTATTATGTTAATTGATTTCCGTATGTTGAGCCAACCTTGCATCCCTGGAATGAACCCCACTTGATCATAGTGCACTATTTTTTGGATATGTTTTTGTATGCAATTTGCCAGTATTTTATTGAGAATTTTTGCATCTATGTTCATCAGGGATATTGGTCTGAAGTTTTCTTTTTTTTGATGTGTCACTGTCTGGTTTTGGAATCAGGGTGATACTTGCCTCATAGAATGAGTTTGGAAGGGTTCCCTCCTTTTCTATTTCATGAAATAGTTTGAGGAGAATTGGTATTAATTCTTCTTTGAAAGTCTTATAGAACTCAGCTGAGAATCCATCTGGACCTGGGCTTTTCTCGGTTGGAAGGCTCTTGATGGCATCTTCTATTTCCTTGCTTGAAATTGATCTGTTTAAGTTGTGTATGTCCTCTGGTTCAGTTTGGGTAGGTCATATGCCTCTAAAAATTTGTCAGTGTCTTCAGGGTTTTCAATTTTACTGGGTATAAATTTGCAAAACAGTTTCTAATTATCCTCTGTATTTCAGTAGTGTCTGTCATGTTATTTCCTTTTTCATCAAGAATTTTAGTAATTTGGGTTTTCTCCCTCCTCCTTTTTGTTAGGGTGGCTAAGGGCTTGTCAATTTTATTTTTTCAAAGAACCAGCTTTCTGTTTTGTCAATTTTTTGAATTGTTTCTTTTGTTTCTATTTCATTGATTTCAGCCCTAATTTCGATTATTTCCTGTCTTCTACTTCTTTGGGTGTTAATTTGTTCTTCCTTTCCTAAGGCTTTGAGACGAAGAGTCAATTCATTTATTTGTTGACTTTTACTTCTTCTAATGAATGAGTTTAGTGCTATGAACTTTCCTCTTACACTGCCTTCATGGCATCCCAGAGATTTTGATATGTTGTATCAGAGTTTTCATTTGCCTCTAAGAAGTTTTTTTTATCTCTTCCTTGATGTCTTCTGTTATCCATGCATCAGTCAATAGCATATTATTTAGTTTCCAGGTGATGGAGTAGTTTCTGTTTTTAAATCTGTCATTGATTTGTAATTTTATTCCATTGTGGTCAGATAGGATGCAGGGTAGAATCTCTATTTTTTTGTATTTGCTAAGATTGGCTTTGTGACATAACATATGATCTATTTTGGAAAAGGATCCATGTGCAGCTGAGAAAAAGTGTATTTGCTCGTTGATAGATGGAACACTCCATATATGTCTATTAAGTCTAAATTATTGATAGTTTCATTGAGATCTATGGTTTCTTTATTAAGTTTTTGTTTGGAAGATCTATCCAATGGTGAGAGAGCTGTGTTAAAGTCTCCAGGTATTATTGTGTTGTGGTCTATTTGATTCTTGTATTTGAGAAGGATTTGTTTGATATATGTAGAAGCCCCATTATTTGGGGCATAGGTATTTATGATTGTTATGTCTTGTTGATGTATGATTCCCGTAAGAAGTATGAAATGACCTTCTTTATCTCTTTTCACCATCTTTGGTTTGAAGTCCACTTTATTTGATATGAGGATGGAAACTCCTGCTTGTTTGCGGGATCCATGTGAGTGATATGTTTTTCCCACCCTTTCACTTTCAGTCTGTGGATGTCTTTTTCTGTGAGATGAGTCTCTTGAAGACAGCATATTGTTGAGTCTTTTTTTTAAATCCAGTCTGCCAGTCTATGTCTTTTAATTGGTGCATTTAGGCCATTTATATTCAGGGTTATTATTGAAATATGATTTATAATTCCGGTCATTTTGGTTTGTTTTTGGTTTTTACCTTGAGTTGTTTTCTCTTTTGAATGATCTTTCTTCTAGTGTAGTTCCTGTCTTTGTAAATTTTCATTGTTGGTTACTATTCCCTCCTCATGGAATATTTTGCCAAGAATGCTGTGTAGTGCAGGCTTTCTTGCTGTAAATTCTTTTAACTTTTGTTTATCATGGAAGGTTTTTATTTTGTCATCAAATCTGAAGCTCAGTTTTGCTAAGTATAGGATTCTTGGTTGGCATCCATTTTCTTTCAGGGCTTGGAATATGTTATTCCATGATCTCCTGGCTTTTAGGGTCTGGGTTGAAAATTCTGCTGAGATATGAATTGGTCTCCCCTTATATGTAATCTGGTTCCTCTCTCTTGTGGCCTTTAAAATTCTATTCTTATTCTGTATGTTGGGCATTCTCATTATAATGTGCCTTGGTATAGATCTGTTGAAATTTTGTATGTTTGGTGTCCTGTAAGCCTCTTGTATTTGATTTTCCATTTCATTTTTCATATTTGGGAAATTTTCTGATATTATTTCAAGGAAGAGATTGTGCATTCCTTTGGTTTGAAATTCTGTGCCTTCTTCTATCCCAATAAATCTTATTTTTGGTCTTTTGATGCTGTCTCATATTTCTTGTATGTTCTGTTCATGACTTTTTACCATCTTCACTGTATGGTCAAATTTATTTTCAAGATTGTATATCTTGTCTTCATTCATATCCAAGGTTCTGTCTTCCAGGTGATCTAGTCTGCTGGTGATGCTTTCTATTGAGTTTTTTATTTGGTTTATTGTTTCCTTCATTTCAAGAATTTCTGATTGGTTTTTTTTCACAATCTCTAGCTCTTTCTTAAAGTAATCTTTTGCTACTTCTAATTGCTCTCTTATCTCTTTGTTAGAATGATCAACGGTTGCCTTTATTTGCTCTCCTATTTCTTTGTTGGATTGATCAATTTTTGCCTGTAATTGTTCACTTACGTCATTCTTTAGTTCGCTGATCATTTTAATTATGTACATTCTGAATTCTTTCTCTGACATTTCATCAACTGTGCTGTCAATGGATTCTGTTACAGTGGTATCCAGGTTTATTTGGGGCACTTTCTTCCCTTGTTTTTTCATGTTGATTGTGTATCTTCCTTTCTTGAAATACCAATCTGAGGTATTGAGGCTTCTATCCTATAATCTTGTATCGACACCCCAGATTACCTGTGTCTCACCTTGGAGCTACTTCTGTTCCCACAGTGTCCCCAGATGGGCACTACTGCCACTAAAGTTGGTGGTGGAGGTACAGTGGGAGTGGCCTTGGCTGGGCTCCTGAGGCGGCCCCTGAGGTCTGTTTTGCCCCTCTCTTGCGCTCCTGCTGGTAAACAGGATCTCTGGAGTAGAACTGGAGGTAGGCTCAGGTCTCACTCTGGCAGGGTCACAAGCAGGAGAGTCTGTGTGCGACCCTTACAGTGAGTGTGAGCTCCCCTGGGGCTGGAGGCTAGCAGGCTCTGGTCTGCCTTAAGCTGGGCACCCCTGGCATTCCCTAAGAGCGGTTTTGGGCCTTCTGTCTCGCCTGACAACAGGAACTCTGGAACGGAACTGGGGCAGGCCCAGAGCACACTTGGGTGGGGCCTCTTCATGATGGGATCTCTGCAGGCCACTCTTACCCTGGGTGTGCTTTCCTCTGTGGCTGGTAGCTATCAGTCTCTGGTCAACCCTTAGTTGGACACCCGTGGAGTTTCCTGAGGGTGGATCTGGGCCCTCTGTAGCTCCTGCCAGACCCCAGGAACTCTGGAGCAGAACTGGGGTGGACCCAGGTTGCCCTTGGGTGGGGCTGCCTTGCGCTGGTGTCTCTGGAGCCACTCTTGCCCTGAATTTGGGCTCCCCAGTGGCTAGAGGTAGCAGCCCCTTGTCTCCCGTTGGCTGGACACCCGTGGAGGTTCCTGAGGGCAGATCAGGGCCTTCTGCGCCTCCTGCCGGTCCACAGGAACTCTGGAGCGGAACTGGGGTGGGCCCAGGCTGCCCTTGGGTGGGGCTGCCTCGTGCTAGGGTCTCTGCGGGGACTCTTACCCTGAGTTTGGGCTCCCCAGTGGCTAGTGGCTAGCAGTCCCTGGTCTCCCGTTGGCTAGACACCTGTGGAGTTTCCTGAGGGTGGATCTGGGCCCTCTGTAGCTCCTGTCAAACCCGAGGAACTCTGGAGTGGAACTGGGGCAGACCCAGGTTGCCCTTGGGTGGGGCTGCCTCGCACTGGTGTCTCTGGAGTGACTCTTGCCCTGAATTTGGGCTCCCCAGTAGCTAGAGGTAGCAGTCCCTTGTCTCCCGTTGGCTGGACACCCGTGGAGGTTCCTGAGGGCAGATCAGGGCCTTCTGCGCCTCCTGCCGGTCCACAGGAACTCTGGAGTGGAACTGGGGTGGGCCCAGGCTGCCCTTGGGCAGGGCTGCCTCGCGCTAGGGTGTCTGCGGGGACACTTACCCTGAGTTTGGGATCCCCAGTGGCTAGAGGTACCAGTCCCTGGTCTCCTGTTGGCTGGATACCTGTGGAGGTTCCTGAGGGCGAATTTTTTATTTTGTTTTGTTTATTTTTATGTGGTGCTAAGGCTCGAACCCAGTGCCTCACACATGCAAGGCAAGTGCTCTGCCACTGAGCCACAGCCTCAGCCCCAGCCTTTTTATTTGATTTTATGATAAGAGTTTTGCTAAGTGTCCCAGGTTGGCCTCAAACTTGCCTCAGCTTCCCAGATTGCTGGGATTACAAGTATGTGCCATTGTGCCTGGCTGTTTTTGTTTGTTTGTTTTGTTTTGCAGTACTTGGGATTAAACTCAAGGCCACCTGAACATGCTAGGTAAGTATGCTACAATTGAGATACACCCCCAGTCTAGCAGCAGGAATTTAAGAGTTTTTGTCTGACAGTTCCCAGCCTGTATTCTCTTTTTGAAATATGATACAAAGTCAATGCTAGGTCTGAGGGATAGGTAGTGTGATGGGTCTTGCTGTCTTGGAAATAAGTGAATCAGATATTTGCTTTTATTGTTTGTTTAAATTTCATACATCTTGAAATCAAGCCCAGCTGTTAGTTTTTGCTTCCTGAATAACTATAATATTTTGTGCCAAGCATTTTACTTTCATTGACTCATTTAATCTTCACAAAAATATGAATCTGACACTCACCAGATAAAGAAACTAAGGTTCAGAGAAGTTAAATATCTTGCACAAAATCAAAAAAAAGTGAAGCTACCAGAACTGCAAACCATATGTGTCTGAATGAAAGATTATGTTCTTTCATCTCTTATGTGTTGCCTATCAGTGACTTAACTGTGGTTAACTCCCAGTCTAATTTTATTGTAAAGTAACAAATGTCATAACTAACATATCCCAAAAGGACAGTTCATTGCTATCACTAAGAAAGTATCTGGCTTAAGGGGCTGGGGTTATGGCGCAGTGGTAGCGTGCTCGCCTAGCACGCGTGAGGCACTGGGTTCGATCCTCAGCACCACATAAAAATAAAATAAAAGATATTCTGTCAACCTACAACTAAAAAAATAAATATTAAAAAAAAAAAAAGAAAGTATCTGTCTTAAATCGTATTGTTATGTCCTGTGCATGTATCAATATGTAACATTAAATCCCACCATTATGTATGATTATATGCACCAATAAAAATATGGGAAAAAAGTAAGTATCTGGGCTGGGATTGTGGCTCAGTGGTAGAGCACTTGCCTTGCATGAGGCACCAGGTTCGATCCTCAGCACCACATAAAAATAAATAAATAAAGATATTGTGTCCATCTACAGCTAAAAAAAAATTTTAAAAAAAGTAAGTATCTGGTATTCCAATAATCATCCTTCCTTTCTGAATTATTATGTCTAAAAAATCAATTACTGGGATGAGGATGGAGCTCATTGGTAGAGGACTTACCTAGCACATACAAAGCCCTGGGGGTCTATCCCTAGTGTAGCTGATAATAATGATGATAATGATAATAGAAATAATAAAAATAAATAAAAGTCACTTACTGCGGTAGACCAAGCAAGCCAGGACTATGCCTAGGGTGTGTAGGAGCAACACAATGATATGTGTCAGGGCATGAACAAAGTAAGGAGATGACCATGAGGGCTGATGTGCAAGTGTCTGAGTCCAAGCAAAGTAAGGAGAGTGAGGGATGAGGGCAGCAGTAACAATGGAAAATTGGTTACATACAGGGGTGTTTTGTCAAATAAGTAAATATGTTGAAGATAATAAGAACCAAGTTTCTCACTATGGGAGACAAGAGTTAAAAGGTGGAAAAGCAGAAAATTAGAATGAACTCTGTGATGTTAAATTATAAGTATCAGAGTGAACTCATTATTTTTATTTTTTGGTACTGGAGATTAAACTCAGAGGGACTCAACCACTGAGCCACATCTCCAGCACTATTTTGTGTTTTATGTAGAGACAGGGTCTCACTGAGTTGCTTAGCGCCTCACTGTTGCTGAGGCTGGCTTTGAACTTGCGATTCTCCTGTCTCAGCCTCCTTAAGTGCTGGGATTACAGGTTTGTGCCACCACGCCTGGCTTCATGATTTTCAGTAGTGTTTTAGTCAGGGTCTTCATCACTCTGACCAAAATACCTGACAAGAACAATTATAGGAGGAAAAGTTTATTTGTGGCTCATGGTTTCAGAGGTTTGGTCTATGCTTGGCTGACTCCATAGGTCTGGGCTAGAGGTGAAGCCGAACATTAAGGCAGAAGAGTATGATGGAGAAAAGCAGCTCAGGACATGGCAATCAGAGAGAAAAAAATGGCTTAGCTCACTAGAACAGAATATATACCCCAAAGCACACCCCCAAAGGCACTTCCTTCAGCCATACCCTACCTTACCAACAAGTACCGCCCAGTTAATCCATTTGGATGAATTAATGTACTGATTAGTTTAGGACTTTCATTGCCCAATCATTTCACCTCTAAACTTTCTTGTGTTGTCTCACATACGAGCTTTTGGGGGACACCTCATCTCTAAACCATAACAAATATACATAAAGAGATAAATAAATATATGTGTCCATGTATGTGAATATGTATATACATGCATATATTCTCTAGGAGCAGTGACTCCCCAATAGCAGCAAGCATACTTAATACCACCATCCTAGTTCTAATTACTATTCTCCATTAAAATGCCATTTTCCATTAACAGTAACCAAGGTTTCTGGGAGAAATAGCTGATTCCAAGGCCAGGGCAGAGAAAATACAAGATAAACCTGGAACATCTTGTTAAACCAGAAAGTAAGGAAGTGTTCAAAGAATGATGACGACATGTCAAAAAGACAGAGGCCAGATATGGTGGCACATACCTGTAATCCCAGCTATTTAGGAAGCAGAGGCAGGAGGATTGCAAGCCTGAGCAATTAAGCAATACTTGCTTCAAAATAAAAATAGGGCTGGGGGGTTGGGGTTGTGGCTCAGTGGTAGAGCGCTTGCCTAGCATGCGTGAGGCACTGGGTTCGATCCTCAGCACCACATATAAATAATAAATGAATAAAATAAAGATCCATCAACAACTAAAAAAATATTAAAAAAAAAATAGGGCTGGGGTTATAGTTCAGTGGTAAACCACCCCTGGGTTCAATTTCCGTACCAAAAAAAAAAAAAAAAAAAAAGGACAGCTTAAATATATTCTCGTTCCTATGGCCAGAATGGGAACAATTTAAGCATCAAAACAAATAATGATATAACAGATTAAAACATATTTTATAAAATAGAAATCCATGCATCTAAACTGATGAGTAATAATGAATGAATGAGAGGAAAAAGGTTTTGTCACCATATAATACCAAAAATGAATATAGACTGGATGATGAAATTAGAAAATCACCATTTGGCAACTATACTAGCAATGGATTCAATCAAGAAATATCTATGTATCACTAGCTACTTGAAAATTTGGTAAAGGATAGGATATTTACACAGTCTCAAAGTATCTCACCACAAAATAATTAATAATTAAAAAGAAACAAAGAAAATTTTTACAATGGGAAAACCTGACAAACACCATTTAATTTGTGAACACAATAACATTATCAGTAATGGGACAAATTGCAGTTGTTACCAGTTAACAGCATATAATGAAGAAAAATCCAACATCTCTTCTGTGCTATTCCTATACAAAATGTACAACTTGAATCTAATCAAGGGGAAACAGACTAACCCAAAATGAAGGACATTATATAAAATAGCTCACCAATAATCTTTAAAAGTAGCAAAGTCATGAAAGTCAAAGAAAGACTAAGAAACTGTTCTGATTAAGGACTAATGAAACCTGATAACTAAATGCATAATTATAAATGGTATTATTGGGACAATTAATTAAAGGGTTCTGTGGATAAGATGATAGTAATGCATCGATGTTAGTTTCCTGATTTGGGCTGGGAATGTAGCTCAGTGGTCTAGTGCATGCCTAACCTGTGCAAGTCCCTGGGTTCTATCCCCAGCACATACACACACACACACACACATGCACACAAAGAAAAAGAAAAAAGTCCTGATTTTTGAGAATTTGTGAGTAACGAGACATCATATTGGCAACATCTTCTCAAAAGGTTCAGGAAGGAAGGCAGCTTCTTTGTATTGTTGTTATAACTTTCCTGTATGTTTGAAATTATTTCAAAAAAAGGAAAAATATTACTGAGGGAGACAAAATGAGTACAATCTGAAACACTGGAGCTGCCTGCCAATGTCTTAAGTATAAAATGTGAGTCCTGGAATGTGTGCAGGAAAACAGTGTGTGTGGGGTTAATGGTAGTACTTATTCTCCATCTACCTGCACCCTCCAAAATCATGCTGAAGATCTTCCTCTTAGAAGCCTCCTTGGACTATTTTAGCCCATACTTATCTCTCATTCCATACCTAAACTCAGGATGCACATTGTTTATTTCACTTCCTTAGTACTTAATCATATATAACCTGTGACTTCTCTTGTACTATTATTGTCTTATATAAATTTTAAGTTCTTATTTAAATCTTATGAATGTTATTTTCATGACTATATCATAGTCAGTTTAGAAGCAGATATAGTATAAATGTTTCTCTCCTCAAAGTACCTAATACATGTTTTGCAATTACATTTTCACATCCTAAAGACTGTCAAAAATAATTGATCTCATTAAGCAAAAATTTTGTGCATATCAACTATGTATTAGGCACTGTAAATAATAATTACTTTCATGTGTAGGATGCATTGTAGTTTATAAAACACCTACACACCCATTATCTCATTTGTTGTTTATAACAACTCTGTGAAGTAGGTGCTGCCACATGATAAACAAGCACAGAGAGGAATTGTGAATTACTGAAAGTCATACAGCTATTAAAGAACAGAATTAGAATGCCAACTTCATTATTCAGTTCCAATTTCAGTGCTTTTTTTACTTCACCATAGAAAACAGATAACAAGTCTGGACACACTGATGGTCATAAATATTGTATTAGTTTTCTATTGCTGCTGTAACAAATTACCACAAACTTAGTGCCTTAAACAACACAAATGTATTATCTTACAGTTCTGTAAGGAAAAAAGTCTGACACAGGTCACACGGGGCTAAAATCAAGGGGTTAGCAGAGTTGTATTCCTTCCTAAAGTCTAGAAGAGACTCTGTTTCCTTGTCGTTTTCCAACTTCTAGATGCTACTCTTATTTTTTTTATTTTTTTAATACCTTTATTTTATTTATTTATTTTTTAATATTTTTTAGTTGTTGATGAATCTTTATTTTATTCATTATTTTTATATGTGGTGCTGAGGATCGAACCCAGGGCCTCACGCATGCTAGGCAAGCACTCTACCACTGAGCTACAGCCCCAACCCTATTTATTTATTTTTATGTGGTGTTGAGGATTGAACCCAGTGCCTCCTGCATGCAAGGCAAACGCTCTGCCACTGAGCCACAACCCCAGCCCCTACTCATATTTTTTGACTTGTGTTCCCTTTCTCCATCTTCAAAGAAAAAAACATTGCATCTCTCTAGGCTTTTTTCCCATAGCTACATCTTCTTCTCACCCTCTGTTTCTCTTTGAGGGATCCTCATAATCATGTTCCATCCACCCAGATAATTCAAAACAGTCACCCTATTTTAGAATTAGCTGATTAGCAACCTTAATTACTTCAGCAACCTTAACTCTCCTTTGCCAAATATCCTAACATATTCACACATTCCGGAGATTAAGAAGACATGGGTATCTTTGGAAATCCTATCATGTATATGTTCTTCAAATTTTCACTTTCTAAAGATCCACTGATCCCTTCCACATCTTAACTCATGAATAGTTCTTCCATCTACTGAAAAATCAACCTTTAGATCCCAACAGAACAATTTTTTTATCGTTATATTAACTTTTAGCAATTAGCTTACCTAAAATATAAGCGAGAATTGATTTGCAAAATCTAGCATCTTCTGAGTCCACTGTTCCCATTCAATAAACAAGGGAATTGAGGTTAATGACTTTAAGTAACTTCTGTAAGGACACACAGCTAATAAGCAATAGCGCAGGAATCCAAACTTGGATGCTATTACAAAGCTCAAAAGCTTTTATCACCATTTTCTCACCAATAATAGCTACTCCTAGGGCCTATATTTTTAAAAACTCCAAGTGAAATTTACTGCAACTTTTGTAGAATTTAATTTGTGCTATAAGATGTGCCTAATAGAAAATTATTTAAAGCCCCTGAGGAAAAATATCCATGGTTTAAGGTATAACCAGTTTTGGTTCTTTTTTGGGGAAAAAGATGAGAGATGATCCCTGGGCAAAATGAAGGCAAGGAGTAGAAAAGCAGAACTTAAGATTATTTTGTGTAATAATCAAATAATTGTGCTAATTGGTTCTTAGCATAAAATGAGAAGTGTCTTTTTTTGTCAGTTGGTCTTCAGTGCCTTAAACAGTAGATATAAAACGATATTTCATCCCAACAAAAGGATTTACACATTGATTAAACTAAGTAATTAACTTGTTTTAACTGAAGCCTACATTTAATGCCTGTAATTTAAACATTAATTTGCTCCTTTGGACCATCCTCTTTTTTTTTCTTTCTTTTTTTCTTTTCTTGGAACCCAGGAGTACACTACCGCTGAGCTACACTCCACTTTTCTTTTTTTTTGACTTTTTAAAATTTATTTATTTTGTATGTGGTACTAAGGATCGAACCCCATGCCTCACACGTGCGAGTCAAGCGCTGTTCCACTGAGCCACAACCCCAGCCCCTCCACTTTCTTTTTATTCGTTATTTTGAGATAAGGTCTCCCTAAATTGCTCAGGATGGCCTTGAACCTATGATCCTCCTGCTTCATCCTCCTAAGTATCTGGGGCACAGGTATGTACCTGATTGGATCATCTACTTTTTTTTTTTTGTACCAGTAATGGAACCCAAGAGTGCTTGACCACTGAGCAACCTCCCCAGCCTTTTTAAAATATTTTATCTAGAGATAGGGTCTCACTGAGTTGCTTAGGGCCTTGCTAAATTGCTGAGGCTGGCTTTGAATTTGCAATCCTCCTGCTTCTGCCTCCTGAGCTGCTGACATTACAGGCATGTGCCACTGAGCCCAGCTTGGATCATCTACTTCTTACAGACTGCCTTGAAAATGCAAATCCCTGCAGTAGAGGGGATAATATTACAGGTGATGTTTGGCATTTAATGGATTTAGTATTTGTAGTTTCCACTAATCAAAAGTGAACCCCAGCATCCCTGACCTGGAATAATGTTGACATTGCTAAACGTTGGTTCAAATCACTCACTGGAATTCTGGTGTTATGGTTTGGGTATGAGATGTCCCCCACAAAGCTCCTGTGTTAATTAACGTAGGAATGTTTAGAGGTGAAATTATTGGATTGTGAGATCTGTAACCTATTCAGTCCATCCTAGTTTGAATGGACTAACTGGGTGGTAACTGTATACAGGTGGGACTTGAATGGAGGAGGCATATCACTGGGGTCATGCCCTGAAAGGTTTCATCTTCCCTGTGGTGTTTCCCTTTCTCTCTCTGCTTCCCAGCCACCAGGAGGTAACCAGTGCTCCTCCACTATGCTCTTCACCATGATATTCTGCTTCACCTTAGGCCCAAAGCAATGGAGTCAACCCACTGCAGACTAAAACCATGAACTAAAATTAAACTTTTCCTCCTCTAAGTTGTTTTCATCAGGTATTTTGGTTACAGCAAAGTAAAGCTGACTAACACAGCTGGTATGTGGGAAAATGTCCCTTAGTAACTCAGTCTAGTCAATCTCCTATAATCCAAGTTTTAACTTTGCTTTATTGTATGCTTTTCATCATATGTGTCTTATTTGGAAATTATACTCTATAATGTCATTCCTAAGGTAGGGGATTTTTCAAGAGTCTTAATTAAGATGAATTCTTTGGTAATATCAAGGATCTATCATAATGACAATAAGCTGTCAAGGGTGATCCCAAATCAGCTTGAGAAGTTGCATGTTATAATAGATCAGGACACATGGGTTAACCTCAATACTTGTAAGTCACATGATCTAGAGGAAATCATAATTTCTTTAAGCCTCAGCTGCTTCTAAAAGTAGATATAGATTCTTGCTTAATAAAGTTGTAAAGCTTAAATAAAATGATTGATATGTAAGTGTGTGACAAAGGAAAACAAAAACATATGATAGGTGTGTGCATGAGTATACAAGCAGACAGCTGTAAAAAAAAAAAAAAGGCATAGTAAGGAGTTGGGTTCCAATCTTGACTGTTGCTTGTGTGATCTTGAAAGTTTTAAATTCTTAGAAACTCCTAATCTTGATTTTATCATCTATAAGACACATTCTTCATAGGGTTCTTGTGAGTGTTAAATGCCATTATACTTTAAGAGCAAATATTACAGAGCCTAACCCAAGTATATATTCAAGAACTGTGCACTCTTTTTTCTTTTTGTGGTGCTGGGGATTGAACCCAGGACCTTGTGCATGCAAGGCAAGCACTCTACCAACTGAGCTATATCCACAGCCCAAGAACTGTGCACTTTTTTTTTTTTTTTTTTTTGTGGTACTGGATTACAGGTGTGCACCACCACGCCCGGCAGAACTGTTTGCACTCTTGATAGAGTGAGTGCAAATACAAAGGTTCCTGATAGTTGTCTTTAATTGACCTGATGATGACATAGGTGATTTCTTGTTGAGCCACAAGGTGGAGCTAGAGACATAAAAGTGGATGTCTTGTTCAATATGAGTCTTCAGATTTCAGGGAGAAAAGGAAGTAGTTTTTCATATGGGTTTTGCCAGAACAGAACGTATCTCCTTTTAAGCCACCACTCATGTTCCTCCAAGTCATTTCTTGTTGTTGTTTGCTTCTTTTGTTTTCAAAAAGAGACTTTTGCTTTTTTTGTTTTCAAAGAATACTCAATATACATCAATAATGGGAATTTAACTTCCACTTGGAGAAAATTTGGTATTTAGCACATAGAAGATGACTGTATAGTTATGAAAGAAAACCTTTAACATATTTAGCTTTCTTCTCATTCTTCAGCCCAAAGACCAAAGGCAGCTTTTGTCTACACTCTGCTTATGTGACTGATTTCCTGTCTCTCAGAGTCCAATTCTCTCTCCCAAAGGCATACTAAGAATTTCTTCCAAGAAGCCTATGAGTTTCCCTGTAAAGACTAGAAGACCAGGGAGGAGATGAATTAGGCCGCTCCGCAAGACTTTATTGCAATACATGCTCTCCGCCAAATCCACCCGTCCATCAGAGTGTGTCAGGAGGAATGGCGCTGGGGCTTCTGTGCACAGAGAATTCGAAAGGGCCCGGTCAGGAAGGGGAGGATTTGGGGGCAGGAAGAGAAGGCCAGAGTCCTTCCTGGATAGGTCAGGAAACCACTGATTGACAGGAGGCGTATCTACTGGTGGCGTCATCATCTGACTTGCAGCTCTGCTTTGCAGCTGCTGACCGGTCCCCCTAATTGAACATCCTGGACCCTGGCCCGACCTAACAGTCCCCATACAAATATTGCTCCTAGAAGTCTGTCTTAGCATCCTCGGATGCCAAGGATCTAGCTTATGTTTCAAGTGTTCTCAAAGGATTACTTTGAAGGTATATTTTTGTAAGCTCATTAAAAACTCAACTCATTACTTTCAGGCATGCTCCTGTAGGCCGTGTACCTATTATAATTAGAACCTTGTGAAAAATCACAAAAATCCACTTAAACAATGAAGGCAGTACCAAATACTAGCTTCAAAATGCCACTAGTTTTAGGGCTCCGGAAAGCATTGCTATAGAAATGAGCTTAGATCATCCCCAAATCTAACTGCATAAGAGAAATTCCTTCATTTCTACACATAAATATAGTTCATGCACAAGTGAAGGATAATGGAAGATCATTCTAGGCAGAGTTCCAGTGTAGGAGCACTCTCCATACCTCTAACCCCTCCCTTCCCTCTTTCCCCATTCTATGCTGATGGATTGTGCACCTGACAGAGCGGTGCCCCATTGTAACTTCGGGCCCTGATTGGTCTGAGGACCATACATAAGCTATTGTACTTTCTGGAGTAAACAGGCTCTGCATATTGCTCTGGTGGAGCAGTCTTACTAGCCTTCGGAGTCTGGGTGGAGTGACTCCGAGGACCGTAACCCCAAAAACCTCGTCCTGTGTGAGACCCCACTTCATCTTCCCCGAGGACATCTTTTTGTCTCTCGGGATCCCAACTAGTCGAGCAGACCCATGAGGCACAACTTAAAGCAATATTCTAGGACATGAAAAAGGTCAAAGAACAGAAAACAATGTTCTCATAGGTTTGAAAGTAATTATATGTGGCTTGACTAGAAAGGCTGAGAGGGTGAATGGCAAGAATTAAAGCTGGAGATCAATCATTAAGCCATCTATTTTATATTAAGGAGTATACAATTTTATTCTGAGAGCAATGGAAAGCCACCAAAAGGCAATAAGGTGTGGCAAGAAAAAAAATTGTTTTATACTTTAGAAAGATCATTCTAGCTGTAAGATAGAGAAGGGAGGAAGGCAAGTCTGAGCAGAAGATGTGCTAAATATTTTTTGTTTGCCTTTCAAGATACTTTTTCCATCATTCATCTGCTCTGTGTCCCAGAAGTTTGAAATATATGTGTTCCCAACAGGCTCCCTTGCACTTCGGACTGTTGGTTGGATCCAGCATTGGCAGAGAGCAGCATTTCAGAGGTCAGGGGAAAGGAGAGGCCCAAACATTTATTCCCCATCTCCCTCTCTATTGAGTCATTGTGTGAGGATACCTGTGACAACCAAAGGTGACAGCTCTTAGCAGTCAGCACCTTCCACACAACTGCCATCTTCCAATCGTTGTAATCATTCCCTCCCTTGCCTTTTAACCCTCTGGGTAATAATGACTCCAACTTTGCTAACACTGGGGAAACTTTGCATCCCCTATTGGTCTCCCTAAACTGTGCATATACCTTGTGAATGGTTCCTTTTTTTTTTTTAATCTTTTTTTTTGTAGATGGACACAATGTCTTTATTTTATTGCTCTGTATGTGGTGCTGAGGATCGAACCCAGGGTCTCACGCATGCGAGGCAAGCGCTGTACCGCTGAGCCACAATCCCAGCCCGTGAATGGTTCCTTTATTGAACACTCCTCAAATTATCTAGTTTGTATATGCCATTTATTTCCTGTCAAGACTCCAATGGATGCAGAAAGAAATTAGTAATACTATGATGGCTAGTATTTATTATGTTCTAGGCACTCTTCTACACAGTTTCTATACATACAATGCTCATAGCAGCCCTATGAAGTATCCCTCCTTTATAGATGAGGAATCTGTAATATAGAGAAACTAGGTAATTTCCTCAGAGTCACACAGTTAGTGAGACACTGAGCCAGAATTCAAATATGGACGTAGTCTGTTTCTAGCATGTATTTTTTTAACCACTATGCTCTCTGAGGAAGTAAGAGTTGATGTAAGTTACAGCAATAACAATGGAATAGAGAAAAATGAAGGAATTTAAGAACAGTTGTTGCTAAACCCAGTGTAATTTTGAATATCTATTGGGATCAAGAGACAATGAAATGCATTGTTTATAAACACAGATTTTGGAACAGGATGGACCGGGCTCATGTTATGTTAGCTGATGGATCTTAAATAAGTCATTTTCTCTGTCTGGATTTCAGTTCCTGCATCTGTAAAATAGGATTGAGTTTCTGTAAGACTTAAACAAGATCCTTTCATATATTACTGAATCTGGCATGTAGTAGATCTTAATAAGCAAGTTATTTAATAAAGGTGCTTAATGAATATTTATAAATAAATCAACCCAGAGGGACAGGGAAGCACCTTTTGGAATTTAGGTATGTTAGCTCCAAAATGCTATCATCAGTGACTAAGAACCTGCCCTGAGAGCAAACCAGCCCTTCCCTTTCTTTGGGGTACCTGCATTATTTTGGCCATTTTTATGGTTTTTTTTTTTTTTTGGTGGGGTCCCAGGGATTGAACCCAGCAGCACTTAACCACTGAACTTTCCCATCCCTTTTTATATTTTATCTTGAGACGGGATCTTGTTGAGTTGGTTAGGGCCTCATTAAGTTGCTGAGGCTTGCTTTGAACTCAAGATCTTCCTGCCTCAGCCTCCCAAGCCACTGGGATTACAAGCATGTGCCGCCAACTCCTGGCTATGTATTTTTTAAAAATATATCTTTATTTTATTTATTTATTATTTTTATATGGTGCTGAGGACCAAATCCAGTGCCTCACTCTTCCTAGGCAAGCACTCTACCAATGAACTACAACTCTAGTCCTGTTGTGTGTTTTTAACTCTGCTGTTTGAGTTTCTGGTTATATGCCTTTCTCTCCTGCCATGCTCCAATAGTCTGAATTCATATCCTCAATTACTATCATCATATGTAGCACACACTAAGAATTTAGTAATATTTGTTAAATGAATGATTCAATACTTCTAGGAAACTATTCCCTGAGCTTCATCTCAATCTACCTTTCTTGCTGTCACATACATTAGAAAATGACTCTACTGTTTTATTATTTATTTTTCTCATTTATTCATAAAGCCCAGTACACACTAGGTGCTTGGCAAATATTTTTAAATGAATGATGTAACATTAAGGAACTATAGTAAATTGGAGGCTAGCTACAGTCAGATTAGCTGGATTCATATACTGGCTTTAATGCTGTGAGACACAGTTACATATTCTCAATGTACCTCAATTTGCTCATGTATAATATGAGGGTAATTGAATTTATTTCATAGACATAAACATACTTTGAGAACTAAATGAGAAAACTGGCTGGCCCTTGGTGAGGCTTAACAAATGTTATCCAGATAATGTTGAAAATGAGGGAGTCACTCTGGGGCTACTATGAGTTCTTTTTTTTTTTTTTAACAAAGTGTGTAACACCTAGTGCTCAGAGCATTACTCTGAGTCTGTCTCCCACCCCAGCACTGGCCAAGGAATAGGTCTCAAACTTCAGAGGTCTTAACAAACACCAAGGAAGACAGTTTCCAATTAAAAAAACATATTCATAGGCCTATATTTTGAGGAATGCTGTACTACATTCTTAACACATCAACTTTTTAATTGAAATTGGCTTGACACTGCAACTCTGTCCTTGAATTTGGGTATGAGCCTTTTCTACTTCTCAAGAATTGACCCCAGTTAGTACAAAGTTTCAGTCTGTCATGATCTACTGCAGGACCAATGTATAAAGTGGTCTGTACCAACTAGATGTTTTCTCACTGCTCATGTGCCAGATAGCCTACCAATTTCCATTTCTTCATCTTAGCTAGTTTCTCAGACTGAACTATTTTATTCCTAAAATACTCTCCATCCATCAAAATTAGCTCAAGCTTAACCCCTCTTGCCCTATCACATGCAGCTCCTCAGAAACCATCCTTGGCTTTCTCAGTTGTACCTCTTTCCTCCCCATTCTGAGAAAAGCAACTTTTTTCTCTCTTGCTTGTACATCTGTGCTCCCTGAAAGGGCCACTTTAAGATGAAATGGAATGATGTTCATGAAAAATAAGGTCTTTTGGGCTGGGGTTGTGGCTCAGTAGTAGAGGGCTCACCTAGCACGTGTAAGGCATTGGGTTTGATCCTTAGCACAACATAAAAACAAATAAATAAAATAAAGGTATTGTGTCCACCTACAACTAACAACATTTTTTAAAAAAAAAAAACCTAAGGATCTCATATGATTTTGGGACTAAAAACTAATATAAACTAAGGGTTTTGACCCAGAGTTTCTGTGAAAGAATGGGGGGAAGTATAAAGATAGAGAAAACAAGATTTTATGGATAGCCTTGAGTAAGATCCTAGTTTCCAAAAAGTTGGATCTAGCCGTTGTCATAACATCTTTGTAACTGCTAGAAGTGCTTAGCAAAATGATTTCCACTAAGTAGGTACTCCATTCATGTATAATTGAATCATGGGCAGCTGCTCCATATTCTTGATTCTCTTGCCCTACAGACGAAACACTAAGGCCTGGTGAATATGTTTCCCCTACCTTATTGTGATGAATTGTGTAAGTATGAAGTAAAAGAGAAAGAATAAAGGTGTGCATAACCCTATTATGGACTGAATTGTGCCCCTCCATTCAAATGATGATGAACTAACCCTCAAAGTAACTTTATCTGAAGATAGGGCCCTTAGGAAGATAATTAAGGACCACGCACACATGGAGGAGGAGACTAACCCTGCTATGGCCCCCCATCTACCAACGGGCAGCTGTCCTGGTCTACTTCCATCTAGAAACAACAGCCAGGACCAGGAAGATCATCCCTGCAGGCCCCATTACATGAGAGGTGAGGTATTAGTAAACTGCAGGGAAACTACAAGATTATAGGGCAGAAACTGTAATACTCAGATTGGCACTGCTAGAGAGGAAGACACATGAACAACATGAAAAAATAATGGAAGAAAATGCCCCAATCAAACCAAGATGCTACAATAATAGAATCCATTGACAGCACAGTAGATGAAATGTCAGAGAAGGAATTCAGGACATACATATTTAAAATGATCTGTAAAGCACAGAATAATATAAAAGAGCAATTATAGGCAACAATTGATCACTCCAACAAAGAGATAGAGCAAATACAGGATGCAAAAGATTACTTCAACAAAGAGACACTCTGAAAAAAAAAAAAACAAGAAGAAATTCTTGAAATGAAGGAAACAATAAACCAAATAAAAAACTCCAATAGAAAGCATCACCAACAGACTAGATAACTTGGAAGATAGAACCTCAGACAATGAAGACAAAATATATAATCTTGAAAATAAAGTTGACCACACAATGAAGATAGTAGGAAACCATGAATAGAACATCCAAGAGTTATGGGATAGCATGAAAAGACCAAATCTTTTTTTTAAATATTTATTTATTTTTTTTAGATGTAGGTGGACAGAATATCTTCATTTTATTTTTATGTGGTGCTGAGGATCGAACCCAGTGTCTCACATGTGCTAGGCAAGCTCGCTACCACTGCGCCATAACCCCAGCCCTGAAAAGACCAAATCTAAGAATTATTGGATAGAGAAGGCACAGAGATACAAGCCAAAGGAATTCACAATCTCTTTAATGAAATAATATCAGAAAATTTCCAAGACATGAAGAATGAATTGGAAAATCAAATACAAGAGGCTTACAGGACACCAAGTGTACAAAACTACAACAGAGCCACACCAAAGCACATTATAATGAAAACGCCTAACATACACAATAAGGATAGCATTTTAAAAGCTGCAAGAGAGAATTTTCAGATTACATACAGGGGAAAACCAATTCGGATATTAGCAGATTTCTCAGCCCAGACCCTCAAAGCCAGGAGATCCTGGAACAACATATACCATGCTCTGAAAGAAAATGGGTGCCAACCAAGAATCTTATATCCAGCAAAATTAAGCTTTAGATTTGATAATAAAAACCTCCCATGATAAAAGTTAAAACAATTTACAGTGAGAAAGCCTGCACTAGAGAACATTGTCTGCAAAATATTTCATGAGGCGAAAACAAAAAAACAACAATGAAAATCAGCAAAGTGAGGAACTACACTAAAGGAAAGGCCAATCAAAAGTGAAACCAAGTCAAGTTAAAAACCAAAAATAAATCAAAATAAAAACAGGAATACAAACCATATTTCAATAATACCCCTGAATGTTAATGGTCTAACCTCATCAAGACATAGACTGGCAGACTGAATTTAAAAAAAAAAAAAGACCTAACAATATGCTGCCTTCAAGAGACTCATCTCATAGAAAAAGGCATCCACAGACAAAGTGAAAGGATAAGAAAAAACATATGGACTGTGTAAACAAGCAGGGGTTTCCATCCTCATATCAGATAAAGTGGACTTCAAACCAAATATAGTCAGAAGGCATAAAGAAGATCAGTTCACATTGGTTCAGGGAACCATACGTCAACAAGACATAACAATCATAAATATCTATGCCCTGAACAATAGAGCATCCATATATATCAAACAAACACTTCTCAATTTCAAGAATCAAATGGACCACAACACAATAATACTGGGTGACTTTAACACACTTCTCTCACTACTGGACAGATCTTCCAAACAAAAACTAAACAAAGAGACCATAGAACTCAATAATACAATCAATAATTTAGAATTAACAGACATATACAGAATATTTCATCCATCAACAAGTGAATATGCTTTTTTCTCAACAGCACACAGATCCTTCTATAAAATAGACCATATGTTATGCCACAAAGCAACTCTTAGCAAATACAGAAAAGTAGAGATACTACCATGCATTCTATCAGACCATAATGGAATAAAATTAGAAATCAATGATAAAATAAAAAATAGAAGCTACTCCATCACCTGGAGACTAAATAATATGCTATTGAATGACACATGGATAACAGAAGACATCAGGGAGGAGATAAAAAAAATTCTTAGAGGTAAATGAGAACTCTGATACAACATATCAAAATCTCTTTGAAACCGTGAAGGCTATGTTAAAAGGAAAGTTCATTGCATTGAACTCATTTATTAAAAGAAGAAAAAGTCAACAAATAAATGGCCTGATATTACATCTTTTTTAAGGACTTTTAAAAAATATTTTTATTTTTATGTGGTGTTGAGAATCAAACCCAATGCCTCATGCATGCAAGGCAAGTGTTCTACTACTGAGCCACAATTGCAGCCCCTGATATTACATCTTAAAGCTCTAAAAAAAGAAGAACAAATCAACACCAAAATAAATAGAGACAGGAAATAATTCAAATCAGGGCTGAAATCAATGAAATTGAAACAAAGGAAACAATTCAAAAAATTGACAAAACAAAAAGCTGGTTCTTTGGAAAATTAAATAAAATTGAAGAAAAGGAGAGAGAAAACTCAAATTACTAAAATTTGACATGAAAAATGAAATATCATGACAAACACTATTGAAATACAGAAAATCAATAGAAACTATTTTGAAAATCTATACTCCCGTAAAATAGAAAATCCTGAAGACACCAACAAATTTCTAGAGGCGTATGATCTGCCCAAACTGAATCAAGAGGACATACACAACTTAAACAGATAAATTTCAAGCAAGAAAATAGAAGACGCTATCCAAAGCTTACCAACCAAGAAGAGCGTGGGACCAGACAGATTCTCAGACAAGTTCTACAAGACCTTCAAAGAAGAATTAATACTAATACTCCTTAAATTATTCTATGAGATAGAAATGGAGGGAACCCTTCCACGTTCATTCTATGAAGCTAGTATCACCCTGATTCCAAAACCAGACAGACACATCAAAGAAAGAAAACTTCAGATGAATATCCCTGATGAACATTGATGTGAAAATTCTCAATAAAATTCTGGCAAATTGCATACAAAAACATATTAAAAAGATAGTACACCACAATCAAGTGGGTTTCATCCCAGGTGTGCAAGATTGGTTCAACATATGAAAATCAATAAATGTAATTCATCATATCAGTAGACTTAAAGACAAGAATCATATGATTATCTCTATACATGCTGAGAAAGCATTTGACAAAATACAGCACCTCTTTGTGTTCAAAACAGTAGAAAAACTAGGGATAGTAGGAACATACCTCGACATTGTAAAAGCTATATATGCAAAACTGAAGGCCAGCATCATCCTAAATGGGGAAAAATTGGAAGCATTCCCTCTAAAACCATTCCCTCTAAAAGCATTCCCTCTAAAGACAGGAATGCCTTGTTTCAGCATTCCTATTCAACATTGTCCTTGAAACTCTAGCCAGAGCAATTAGATAGACAAATTAAAGGGATGCGAACAGGAAAAGAACTTAAACTATCATTATTTGCCTACAACATGATTCTTTACTTAGAGGCTGAGACAGGAGAATTGTGAGTTCAAAGCCAGCCTCAGCAACAGCAGGGAACTAAGCAACTCAGTGGGACCCTGTCCCTACACAAAACACAAAATAAGGCTGGGGATGTGGCTCAGTGGTCAAGTACCCCTGAGTTCATTCCCCGGTACCAAAAAGAAAAAGAAAAAGACTGCAAACAACAACAAGTGTTGGAGAGAATGTGGAGGAAAAGGCACACTCATACATTGCTGGTGGGACTGCAAATTGGTGCAACCAATCTGGAAAGCAATATGGAGATTCCTTAGAAAACTTGGAATGGAACCACCATTTGACTCAGCTATCCCACTCCTCAGTCTATATCCAAAGGACTTTTAAAAGCATACTACAGTGACACAGCCACTTCAGTGCTTTTTTAAAAATATATTTTTAGTTGTCAATGGACCTTTATTTAATTAATTTATTTATATGTGGTGCTGAGAATCCAACCCAGTGCCTCACACCTGCCAGGCAAACACTCTACTACTGAGCCACAACCTCAGCCCACACCACTTCAATATTTATAGCAGCTCAATTCACAATAGCTAAACTGTGGAACCACCTAGATGCCCTTCAATAGATGAATGGATAAAGAAACTGTGATATATATACACAATGGAATATTACTCAACATTAAAAGAGAATAAAATTATGGCACTTGCAGGTAAATGGATGGAGTTGAAGAATAACATGTTAAGCAAAGTAAGCCAATCCCCAAAAACCAAAGGCTGAATGTTCTCTCTGATAAGTGGATGCTGATCCATAATGGGGGAGGGGGCATGGGAAGAATGGAGAAACTTTGGTCAAAAGGGAGGGAAGGAAGGGGATGGGACATGGGGGCAGGAAAGATGGTGAAAAGAGATGGACAACAATACACTAGGTACATGCGTGACTGCACATATGGTGTAACTCCATATTGTGTACAACCAGAGAAATGAAAATTTGTGCTCCATTGTGTACAATGAACCAAAATGCATTCTGCTGTCATATATACCTCATTAGAATAAATAAATTTTAAAAAACAAACTTGGTCATGATAGGCATTAAAAAAATAGAAGATAATTAAGGTAAATGAGGTCATAAGAATGAAGCCCTAATCCAATATAACTGGTGTCCTTATAAGAGACAGAAAAACAAGGATGCAAGTGTCAGAGAAAAGGCCATGTGAGGACTCAGTAAGAGGGTATCCATCTGCAGCTAAGGAGAAAGGCCTCAGGGAAAACCAAACCTGAAGACACTTTGACCTTCGACTTCCAGCTTCCAGAACTGTGAGAAAATAAATTCTGTTGCTTAACAAACAAAGTCTGTGGTATTTTGTGGTGGTAGACCTAGCAGATTAATACAGACCTTATTTTACTTTCTAATTTATTTATTTATTTATTTATTTATTTATTTATTTATTTATTTAATTTTTGGTGCCAGGGATCAAACCTACAGCTTTGCAGATGCTAAGTACACCTTCTACTGCTGAAATATATCCCTGGCCACCTATTCTACTTTCTAATACAAGTGAAATTTCCTGAAAGTTTGTTCAGTGCAACTTCAGCAAAGTTTTAATGGTTGAATAAACTTGAGAAACACAGGGTTAAAACAAAGTAAATCTGGGGCTGGGATTGTAGCTCAGTGGCAGAGTGCTTGCCTCGCATGTGTGAGGCACTGGGTTTGATCCTCAGCACCACATAAAAATAAATAAAATATTGTGTCCATCTACAACTGAAAATAATTTAAAAATTAAAAAAAAAAAGTAAATCTGACTCTCAGAGTTTTAAATTTACTAACATACTTTTTTTTTGGTGTTGGTGCTGAGGATTGAACCTAGGGCCTTGTCCATGTGAGGCAAGCACTCTACCAAGTGAGCTATATCCCCAGTCCCTACTAACATGTATTTTGATTCTCCAGTATAATGCAGTATGCAACATTTCCCAAAACTGTTTGGACATAAAACTTCCTACCTGTTTTTGGAGCAGCACATATTCATTTAGGACTAGTATTCTGTGGGAAACAATTTAGACATATAATTTTATTTTTCTTATGCTTATCTACCTGCTTTTAAAACTATCCCATTATATACTATTAGATGTTGTAGAAAAAACCCTGGGAAAAAGAGTCTTAGTCAAGTAGTATAAAGTTCCAAATGAATCATTCCTGGAATGAGAAACAGCCCTCTCTGGAGGTCCTCAGAGAAGCAAATTATTTACTGTCATTCCACCAACATCTTTCTTTAAGACCCAATCCAGATTTAGAAGTTACAATGGCCAAACCCAAAATTTCTTTTTAATTTAATTTATTTATTTATTCTACTCAGGTATACATGATAGCAGAATGCATTTTGATTCATTGTACACATTTGGAGCACAACTTTTCATATCTCTGGTTATACATGATGGAGAATCACATCATATATGCAGTCATACATGAAGCTGGGGCTATGATGTCCATCTCATTCCACCATCTTTACTGTCCCCATGCCCCCTCTCCCTCCCTCCCCTGTGACCAAAATTCCTCCATTCTTCCCATGTCCTCTCCTCCGTTATGGATCAGCATCCACTTATCAGAGAGAACATTGAGCATTTGGTTTTCTGGGATTGGCTTACTTCACTTTGCATGATAATGTCTAACTCCATCCATTTACCTGCAAATGCCATAATTTTATTCTCTTTTATTGCTGAGTAATATTCCATTGTGTGTATATACCACAGTTTCTTTATCCATTCATCTATCGAAGGGCATCGAGGTTAGTTCCACAGTTTAGCTATTGTGAATTGAGCTGCTATAAACATTGAAGTGGCTGCAGCACTGTAGTATGCTGTTTTTAAGTCTTATGGGTATAGACCGAGGAGTGGGATAGCAGGCTTGAATGGTGGTTCCAATCCAAGTTTTCTAAGGAATCTCCATACTGCTTTCCAGATTGTTTGAACCAATTTGCAGTCCCACCAGCAATGTATGAGTATGCCTTTTCCCCCACAACCTCGCCAACACTTATTGTTGTTTGTATTCTTGATAATTGCCATTCTGACTGGCATGAGATGAAATCTTAGAGTCGTTTTGATTGGCATTTCTCTAATTGCTAGAGATGTTGAACATTTTTTCATATGTCCGTTGATTGATTGTATATCTTCTTCTGAGAAGTGTCTGTTCAGCCCATTTATTGATTGGGTTGTTTGGTTTTTTGGTGACAAGTTTTTTGAGTTCTTTATATATCCTGGAGATTAGTGCTCTATCAGACATGCGTGTGGTGAAGATGTGCGTGTCAGCTCTCTGTTCACTTCATTGATTGTTTCTCTTGCTGAGAAGAAGCTTTTTAGTTTGAATCCATCCCATTTGTTGATTCTTGATTTTACTTCTTGTGCTATAGGAGTCTTGTTAAAGAAGTCGGGTACTAATCCGACATGATGAAGAATTGGGCCTGTTTTTTCTTCTATTAGGCGTTGGGTCTGTGGTCTGATTCCCAGGTCCTTGATCCACTTTGAGTTGAATTTTGTGCATAGTGAGAGATAGGGGTTTAGTTTCATTTTGCTGCATACAGATTTCCAGTTTTCCCAGCACCATCTGTTGAAGAGGCTATCTTTTCTCCAGTGTGTGTTTTTGGCTCCTTTATCTAGTATAAGGTAACTGTATGTAAGTGGGTTCATCTCTGTGTCTTCTATTCTATACCATTGGTCTACATGTCTTCTTTAGTGCCAGTACCATGCCATTTTTGGTACTATAGCTTTGTAGTATAATTTAAGGTCTGGTATTGTGATGCCTCCTGCTTCACTCTTCTTGTTAAGGATTGCTTTGGCTATTCTGGGTCTCTTATTCTTCCAAATGAATTTCATGATTGCCTTTTCTATTTCTAAAAGGAATGATGGGATTTTAATTGGAATCGCATTGGATCTATATAGTGCTTTGGGTTGTATAGCCATCCAAACCCAAAATTGAAACTTGCTACCTATAAAGAAGTCAAGCTACAGTCTGAGAATCAAGACAATTTTAAGTACTTCTAATTTTTTATTCCTTTCTGTTTCTCCAAAATTTTAGGCATAAAAATCTTTTAAACAAAAAGACTCTTTGAGCTTGCTGTCTAAGGACGAAGAAGGATGAAGAAAATGAATCCAATACCACAGACAGATTGGGATAGGCATGGAGAGGAGGGGTGGCAGAGTAACCCAAAAGTAGTATACGATAACAAACACCAAGAAGAGAGGGAAGTAGGCAGAGTCTGTGGAGCTTCTAACAAAGAAGGAAGAATAAAGGAAGCTCTTTCTGGCTTGTGCAGTGGGGTTTTAGTGTATAAAAGAAAGGAGGAAAAAAGGTCTAAGTAAAACCTTCTCAACTCTATACTGAGATTTGGAGGTCCTGGGCTAAAGTCAGATATTTTAGTCAAGGTTCAACCCATACTTATTTAGCACTTACTGTGTGTCAGCGTTGTTCTAGTGAGGGAAACTACAAAAATCTCTGCTCTCACAATTTTACATCCTGGTGGGAGTTTTTTGTTTGTTTGTTTATTTTGAGTTTTCTGCCTTTTTTTGTTTTGCTGTGCTGGTGATGAAACACTCACACATGGTAGATAAGTGTTCTACCACTGAGCTACATTCCCAGTCCTCTAGTCATTGTTTTTTATATTTATGTTAATTTTTATTGTAAAAATATCACATACAGGGGCTGGGATTGTGGCTTAGTGGTAGAGCTCTTGCCTTGCATGCGTGAGGCACTGGGTTCGATAATCAGCACCACATAAAAACAAATAAATAAAGATATTGTGTCCATTTACAACTAAAAAAAATGTTTTAAAAAAAGATATCATATACAGAAGATTATCTACAACATATGGGGCCATATTAAAAATAATCATGAAGAATAATTGTAAAGCAAATATACATCTACAAATAGCCTTGCTTTAAGAAATAGAATATTAGCAGAACATAATGAGTCTCCATGTAATTTTTTATATCATGTTTTCCTCTCCCACACATACAACACCTATTCTGAATTTTTTTAACTTTTATTTTATTTATTTATGTATTTTGTATGTGGTGCTGAGGATTGAACCCAGTGCCTCATGCATGCAAGGCAAGCGCTCCACCACTGAGCCACAAGCCTAGCCCCTATTCTGAATTTTGTGTTAATAATTTCTTTGTAAGTTTTACCACAGTCTCTGTGAAATACTAAGCAATATTGTATCAGTCAGGGTCCTGGCAGGAAACAGATGGTACACTCAAATTAGGATAATTTGAGGAGAATTTATTAAAGAAACTATTTACAAGGGTGCCAGCAGGGTATGGTAAGAACACAAGAATAAAATATTAGCCTGAGACTGATAAGATCTCTTATTCTATTCCTGAAAGGGTGGGGAGAGAATGGTAAGAGGAAATCAGAGACACAGCTAGGTATGTTGGGAGGGTTACTTGACAGGGGCTGAGACCTATAGAAGAAGGAACCCAGCCAGTGTATAGCAACCCCCAGTCAAAGTACCAGAGAATAAAATCAACCCTACTGTCCTTTAGTTCTCCCAACTTTTGTGCTGCCTCTTTTCAGCCAAACCTAACCAAAGTCAGAAGTCAAAGAAGCCCATGGATGCAACCTGTGCAGTTCAGCCTCCTAGAAATCAGAGAAGTATGTGGAGTGAATCTAGAGGCTCAAACAGAAGGTAACTAGACAACATATCTTGCTTAGTTTTAGCTGTTTAAGTTTATAGAAATGGAATCATACAGTGTGTATGATTTTTTGCAACTTGACCTTTTGGCTCATTCATTAGAGTAGTTCTGCAGGTTTATTCATATTCAGTTCTATATAATGTCCCTTTGTATGACTTTATCACAATATATTTATCCCTTCTATAATTAATGGATATTTGGGCTGTTTCCAGGTTTTTATATTTCACAAACAATACTGCTGTGAACATTTTGTGAGTATCTCTTAATGCAGAATTCATATGATATATATGTAATTGCTGAATCATAGGATGTGTGCAAGTTAAACTGTAATGGATAATAAGAAACTATTTTCCAAAGCCATACTATCTACACTGCAACTAGCATTAAATGAGGTTCCTCTTGTTCTACAATCTAACGTTTGGTATTGTCATACTTTCTAATTTTTTTTTCTTACGTGGTGCTTTCAATGAAACCCATGGCCTCACAGATACTAGGCAAATTCTCTACCAATGAACTAAACTTCCAGCTCCAGAGGTTACAATTTTTGTCAGTGAAAAATCGTATCTTATGATTTTAATTTGCATTTCCTATTACTAACAAGATTGAATATCTTCTCATATGCTTATTGTTCATCTATTACCTCTTCTGAGAAATTATTTTTCTTTTGCTCATTTTTCTGCTTTCTCTAAGTCAGTTGTATGTGTTATAAATACCTTCTCCCCCTTAGTGCCTTGTTTTTGTATTCATTATGAGGTTTCTTTTGGTGCACAGAGTTATTTTTACTGTATTTGAGTTGGAACTATTTTCCTTTATGGTTTGCACTTTTGGTACCTGTATAAGAACTCTTTCTCTGCCCTGAAGTCAAAGATATTTCTTATTTTGTATTTTAAAAATTCTGGTGTTTTATATTATACTATAAACTTTTTTTTTAATTTTATTTACTTTTTTAGTTGTAGGTGGACAGAATATCTTTATTTTATTTTTTTTTTTAAATATTTATTTTTTAGTTGTAGGTGGACACAATAGCTTTATTTTATTTTTATGTGGTGCTGAGGATCGAACCCAGTGCCTCCCACGTGCTAGGCGAGCACGCTACCACTGCGCCATAACCCCAGCCCTCTTTATTTTATTTTTATGTGGTGCTGAGGATCGAACCCAGTGCCTCACGCGTGCTAGGCGAGCACGCTACCACTGCGCCACAATCCCAGCCCCTATACTATAAACTTTAACACCTTCCTATATAAGTCTTGCCATGGTCTGAATGTATGTTCTTCTCTCTCCAAATTTTTATGTTAGAACCCAATACTCAGTGTTGTTCGTATTAAGAGATGAAGTCTTTTGAAAAGTGAGATGAGGGCTTTGCCCTCATGAATGGGATTAGTGTCCTTATTTAAAAAAAAATAGTGAAGGGCTGGGGCTGGGGCTAAGTAGTAGAGCACTTGGCTAGCATGTATGAGGCATGGGGTTCAATCCTCAGTACCACATAAAATAAATAAATAAAATTAACGTATTGTGTTCACCTAAAATAAAAAATATTTTTTTAAAAAAGTGAAGGGAGTGCTCTCATCCCTTTTTTCTTCCTACCAAGTGAAGACACAGCATTTGTTCCTCCCATGTGATGATGAAGCATGGTGTTATTATTGAAGCAAAGAAAGCCAGCCCTCACCAAACACTGAATTGGCCTGCACCTTTATCTTGGACTTCCCAAAACTGTGAGAAACAAGTTTCTATTATCTATAAATTACGTAGTCTATGGTGTTTTGTTATAGCAGCACTAATGTACTAAGACAAGTCTTAAATATTACTTAGATTGATGTCTGGGTATGGTAGAAGGTAGGCATCAAACCTAATTTTTTCCTGTATAGAGAACCAGTTATTGAATAGTGTTATCTTTTCACAACTAATCTGCAAATACTTCCTAGGACAAAAAATTTGTTTTCATTTTGTATTAGAATTTTCTGGGATTCTCTGTGTGCCTTTCTATATGTTTGGCAACATTATAGTCTTTATTTCAGTTCTATAACAAATTTTGATATCTGGTAGGGCAAATCTATCTCATTCTTTGGAATTTTCTTGGCTCTTCTGGGAAACAGCTTAAGTTCCATGGGAAAAGAAATCTAATTTAATTGGAATTGTATTGGATCTATGCATAAATGTGAGGGTAATGGATACATCTAAATTATTTTTTTTAAATATTTATTTTTTTAGTTGTAGGTGGACAGAATATCTTTGTTTTTATGTGGTGCTGAGGATAGAACCCAGTGCCTCACACGTGCTAGGCGAGCACACTACCACTGCGCCACAATCCCAGCCCCACATCTACATTATTTTTATGATAAAAGTATAAATGGAGGGCTGGGGCTGGGGCTCAGTGGTAGAGCGCTTGCCTCGCATGCGTGAGGCACTGGGTTCGATCCTCAGCACCACATAAAAATAAATAAAGACATTGTGTCCATCTATGACCAAAGAAATATTTTAAAAAAAGTATAAATGGACGTTGTAAAAAGAAAATATCAATAAGCAAAAATAAAAACATAAAAATAGTCCTACAACCCAGAGACTATCACTATTAATACTTTAGCATAATATATTCTTCTATGTGTGTGTGTGTGTGTGTGTGTGTGTGTGGTGCTGGGGATAGAACCCAGGGCCTTGTTCATGCTAAGTATGCATTCTATATCTCTGGCCCCTAGTGTTTTTAATCTTATGGTAATTGACAATCTATAACATTAAATTTCTCTACTGAAAGAGGTATGCTCTCTATTTATTTAGGACTTTAATATCTTTTAATAATTTTATATAATATTCTCCCTAAAAGACATGCACAACCTCATTAGATTTATTCCAGGGGACTTTATACTTTTTGCTACTTTAAATTATACCTTTTAAAAGATTGATTTGGGACTAGGGATGTAGATCAGTGGTAGAGCACTTGCCTAGCATGCATGAGAACCTGGGCTTAATTTCTAGCAATATAAAATGAAATGAAATATAAAGTAAAATAAAATAAAAATAGCTTGTAAGAAAAAAAAGGGCTCTTTTGTTTATTACTATATGCCCAATATAGTCTTGAGGCTAACATGCAGTATGTGCTTAGGAAGTACTTATTAATTGAATGAGTAAAAACACTTAGTAAAATGCTGAGTGAACTAATGAAATATACATAGTGGACGTATTTGTTAGTTTTTGCTAGCCTATCACAGTGCCTGATAATCTACCATTAAGGACTTCAGTTCTGGAAGATTTCTATTTGTTACCAGTTCTTCATGAAGAATGACTTCTTAAATCATTATTTTTTAGATCATCTTAATTGGGAAATAATTTAACAGCATCTTTCCTGTTGTGGGATTTGAGAGTATGGTAATTTTAATGTTGGAGAAGGAAAAACATGCTCTATGACAGCATGAAGACACTAATTACCTGCAAAGTATGATAGGGTTTGAATATTTGTGTCCCCTCCAAATTTCATGTAGAAACTGTATTAAGAGTTGTGGCCTTGGGTTGGGGTTGTAGCTCAGTGGCAGAATGCTTGCTTTGCACGTGTGAGGCACTGGGTTTGATCCTCAGCATCACATAAAAATAAAGGTATTGTGTCTATCTACAACTGAAACAAAAAAGAGGTATGGCCTTTAGGAGGTTATGAGGCCACAAGGGCTCTTCACTCAGGAATGGGGAAGCTGAGGCAGGAGGATGGCAAGTTAGATGCCAGCCTGCGCAACTTAGACCCTGCCTCAAAATAAAAAATAAAAAGGGTTTGGGATGTAGCTCAGTGATAGAGCACCCTTGGGTTCAATCTCCAGTACCAAAACAAAAACAAAAACAAAAACAAATAACAGGCAGGGGGTAGGTTTTGATGGAGGGATTTGCCTTTTTGGCCCCTTCCATCTCTTCTACCATATGAGGAAACAGAGTTCCTTTGATCCAGAGAATACAGCAACAAAATGCCATCTTGGAAGCAAAGAGCAGCCTTGACCAGACCCCAGTCCTGCCAGAATCTTGATCTTAGATTTCCCAGCCTCCAGAACTATGAAATATTTCTTTATATTTTTGTTCTTCATAAATTATTCAGTTTAGCCAGGTGCAGAGGCATATGCCTGTAATCCTAGCGGTTCAGGTGGCTGAGACAGGAGAATTGCAAATTCAAGACCAGCCTCAGCAATTTAGTGAGGCCCTAAGCAACTTAGAGTCTCAAAAAAAAAAAAAAAGGACTGGGGAAATAGCCTAGTGGTTAATTACCCCTGGGTTAAATTCCCAGTACTAATAAACAAACAAACAAAAATAAAATAAATCACGCAGTCTCAGGTATTTTTTAATAGCAGCATAATTGGACTAAGATAGGTGGTATCCTTTGCAAAGGGGAATAGATGAAGGAAGGTAAAGAGGAATGACCCTGATCCTAGTAGTCAAGAGATATTTATGCAGATCTGATCGGTTGAGAATGAGCAGGCTTTTATTTCTTTATTGGTTCTAATTAGTTATACATGATAGTAGAATGTATTTTGACACATCATAGATAAATGGAGTATAATTTCTCATTCTTCTGGTTGTACATGATGTAGAATCACACTGGTTATGTAATCATATGTACATAGGGTAATAATGTCCAATTCATTCTACTACCCTTCCTATCCCCAACCCCCTCCCCCCCCTTTGCTCCCCTCTGCCTAATCCAAAGTACCTCTGTTTTTCCCTAACCCCCTTATTGTTAATTAGCATCCACATATCAGAGAAAACATTCAGCTTCTGGTTTTTTGGGATTGGCTTACTTTGCTTAGCATGATATTCTCTAACTCCATCCATTTACCAACAAATGCCATAATTTCATTCTTATTTAAGGCAGAGTAATATTCCATTGTGTATACACACCACATTTTTCTTTATACATTCATCTGTTGAAGGGTATCTAGGTTGCTTCCATAGTTTGGCTATTGTGAATTGAGTGGCTATAAACATTGATGTGGCTGTGTCACTATAGTATGCTGATTTTAAGTCCTTTGGGTATAAACCGAGGAGTAGTATAGCTGGGTCAAATGGTGTTTCATTCCAAGTTTTCTGAGGAATCACCATACTGCTTTCCATAATGGTTGCACCAATTTGCAGCCCTACCAACAATGTATGAGTGTACCCTTTCCCCCACATCCTCGCCAACATTTATTGTTGCTTGTATTCTGGATAATTGTCATTCTGACTGGAGTGAGATGAAATCTTAGAATAGTTTTGATTTGTATTTCTCTAATTGCTAGAGATGAACATTTTTTCATATATTTGTTGATTGATCATATTTCTTCTTCTGTGAAGTGTCTGTTCAATTCCTTAGCCCATATATATTGCGGAGATTAGTGCTCTATCTGAGATACTTGTGGTAAAGATTTTCTCCCATTCTGTAGGCTCTCTCTTGTTATTGATTGTTTCCTTTGCTGGGAAGAAGCTTTTTAGTTGAATCCATCCCATTTATTGATTCTTGATTTTACTTCTTCCGCTTTAGGAGTCTTGTAACAAGGAAGTCAGTTCCTAAGCCAACATGGTAAAGATTTGGGCCTACTATTTATTCTATTAGACACAGGGTCTCTGTTCTAGTGCCTAAGTCTTTGATCCACTTTGAGTTGAGTTTTGTGCATGGCTAGAGATAGGGATTTAATTTCATTTTGTTATATATGGATTTCCAGTTTTCCCAGCACCATTTGTTGAAGAGACTATCTTTTCTCCAATGAATGTTTTTGGCACCTTTGTCTGGTATGAGATAACTATAGTATGTGGGTTTGTCTCTGTGTCTTCTATTCTATAATATTGATCTACGTGTCTGTTTTTGGTGCCAGTACCATGCCATTTTTGTTGCCATAGCTCTGTAGTACAGTTTAAGGTCTGGTATTGTGATGTCTTCTGCTTCACTTTTCTTTCTAAGGATTGCTTTGGCTATTCTAGGTCTTTATTTTTCCAAATGAATTTCATGATTACTTTTTCTATTTCTATGAAGAATGCCATTGCAATTTTAATAGGAATTGCATTAAATCTGTATAATGTGGTAATATGGCCATTTTGACAATATTAAGTCTACCTATTCAAGAGCATGGGAGATCTTTTCATCTTCTAAGGTCTACTTCAATTTCTTTCTTTAGTGTTCTGTAGTTTTCATTGTAGAGGTCTTTCACCTCTTTTGTTAGATTTATTCCCAAGTTTTTTTGTTTTGGGGGGTTTTTTTAGGCTATTTTGAATGGTATAGTTTTCCTAATTTCTTTTTCAGAGGATTTATCACTGATGTATAGGAACACATTTAATTTATGGGTATTGATTTTATATCCTGCTACTTTGTTGAATTCATTTATTAATTCTAGAAGTTTTCTGGTGGAAGTTTTTGGATCTTCTAAATATAGAATCATGTCATCAGCAAATAGTGATAGTTTGAGTTGTTCTTTTCCTATTCATATTCCTTTAATTTCTTTTGTCTAATTGCTCTGACTAGAGTTTCCAGGACTATGTTGAATAGAAGTGGTGATAGAGGGCATCCCTGTCTTTTTCCAGGTTTTAGAGGGAATGCTTTCAATTTTTCTGTTTAGAATGATGTTGGTCTTGGGTTTAGCATAGATAGCTTTTACAATGTTGAGATATGTTCCTACTAGCCCTAGTTTTTCTAGTGTTTTGAACATGAAGGGGTGCTGTATTTTGTCAGATGCTTTTTCTGCATCTATTGAGATGATTATATTATTCTTGTCTTTAAGTCTATCAATGTGATGAATTATATTTATTGATTTTGTATGTTGAACCAATTTTGAATATGTGGGAAAAACCCCACTTGATAGTGGTGTGCTGTCTTTTTAATGTTTTTGTATGCAATTTGCCAGAATTTTATTGAGAATTTTTGCATCTATGTTCATTGAGGATATTGGTCTGAAGTTTTCTTTCTTTGATGTGTCTTTGTCTGGTTATGGTATCAGGGTAATACTAGCCTCAGAGAATGAATGTGGAAGGGTTTCCTCCTTTTCTATTTCATGGAATAATTTGAGGAGTATTGGTGTTAATTCTTCTTTGAAGGTCTTGTAGAAATCAACTGAGAATCTATCTGGTCCTGGGCTCTTCTTAGTTGGTAGGTTTTTGATGGCATATTCTATTTCATTGCTTGAAATTGATCTGTTTAAATTGTGTATATCCTCCTGATTCAGTTTGGGTAGGTCATATGTCTTTAGAAATTTGTTGACATCTTTGAGATTTTCTATTTTGTTGGAGTATACATTTTCAAAATAGTTTCTAATTATCTTCTGTATTTCAGTAGTGTCCATCGTGATATTTCCTTTTTCATCATGAATTTTAATAACTTGAGTTTTCTCTCTCTTTGTTAGCATGGCTAAGGGTTTTACCAATTTTATTTTTTTCAAAGAACTAATTTCATTTTGTCAATTTTTTGAGTTGTTTCTTTTGTTTCAACTTCATTGATTTCAGCTCTGATTTTAATTATTTCCTGTCTTCTACTGCTTTTGATGTTGATTTGTTCTTCTTTTTCTAGGGCTTTGAGATGTAATGTGAGGTCATTTATGCATTGACTTTCTATTCTTTTAATGAATGAGCTCAATGCAGTGAACTTTCTTTCTTCTTAGCACTGCCTTCTTAGTGTCCCAGAGATTTTGATATGTTGTATTGGTATTCTCATTTACGTCTAAATATTTTTTATTTCATCCTTAATTTCTTGTCCTATCCATTCATCATTCAGTAGTGTATTATTTAGTCTCCAGGTATTGGAGTAGTTCTATTTTTTATTTTATCATTGATTTCTAATTTCATCCCATTATGATTTGATAGAATACAGGGTAGTATCTCTATTTTTTTTTTTTTTTTTGTATTTGCTAAGAGTTGCTTTGTGGGGTTTTAGTTTTTAATATAAAAAAGTCTTCAGGAGTTGGGATTGTGGCTCAGTGGTAGAGCGCTTGCCTCGCATGCGTGAGGCACTGGGTTCGATCCTCAGCGCAACATAAAAATAAATAAATAAAGATATTGTGTCCATCTACAACTAAAAAATATGTTTTAAAAAAAAAGTCTTCAGGGCTGGGATTGTGGCTCAGTGGTAGAGTGCTTGCCTCATATGTGTGAGGCACTGGGATTGATCCTCAGCACCACATATAAATAAATGAATAAATAAAGGTCCATCGACAACTAAAAAAGATGTTTAAAGTCTTCATATATAATGACAAAATTATATACATATACCTCAAAAATAGCTATTCTTATTTTTAACTACTGTTCTTTTAGATTCAGCTTTTAAATGATGCAGAGATAATGCAAGTATTCAATTTAGACAACAGCTGATTCAAAATCATCTTAGCCAGGCACAGTGGTGCACACCTGTGATCCCAGCAGCTTAGGAGGCTGAGGCAGGAAGATCACAGGTTCAAAGCCAACCTCAGCAACGTACTGAGGCTGTAAGCACCCTAGTGAGACCCTATCTCAAAAAAATAAAAGGGGCTAGGGATGTGGCTCAGTGGTAAAGCATCCTTGGATTCAATCCCTAGTACCAAAAAGAAAATAAAAACTGTCATCTTGTATATCATGAAGGAAGTGGTAAAGGCCTCCCTTTTCATGGACATGATTACATCTCAGGCAGCTCTTGCAAAAGCTGGGAACTTGGAAAAGCAACTCCCCATAGGTGTGTGGTAGGACTCTTGTCACTGCTGCCAACTTTCCTTTGAAGAAAAACAGGGAAAAGCATTCTCCAAATTAATCAGATTGCACAGATTTTAGGAAAGGATTTAAATAAGACCTTTGGCCACAAAGGGCTTTAAGCTTATAACTACTTGACCAAACCATTTCTTTCACAGCTTCCTCCAGAACTATCTTTTTTTAAAAATATATTTTAGTTATACATGGACACAGTGTCTTTATTTTGTTTATTTATTTTTATGTGGTGCTGAGGATCTAACCCAGTGCCTCACATGTGCGAGGCAAGTGCTCTGCCACTGAGCCACAACCTCAGCCCCTCTCCAGAACTATCTTCATTGTGATCTCTCTATCCTCTCAGTGTCCTTCCAAAATGCCATCACCACCACCACTCTTCAACTAAAATGTCTAAGATGTCAACAATGGCCTTGTTCAAACATCATCCCTTTTGTTCAGAATGAACATTCAATTCTCTTTATTCAACAAGCAGCATTGGATACCCTCAGTATGCTGGAACCTGTGCAGAATCTGGGAATTGACAGAAAAATAATACACCCTTCCCCTGACCTCCAGGAGTTCACCTCTAGGGGTGGCAAAGACAAACATAACTGGCTGGGTTGGGCTGGGATTTTAGCTCAATGGTAGAGTGCTTGCCTCGCACATGAGGCACTGGGTTCAACTCTCAGCACCACATAAAAATAAACAAAGATATTGTGTCCATCTACAACTAAAAAAATTTTTTTTAAAAATTGGCTGGGTCATGTTACACTTTGTTTCTTATAATGTCCTAGTAGTGTCCCATAACAAATACACTGAATGCAGCTGCTAAAGCCAGAGGGGGATGAAAAAGGAACAGTTGAAAGAGATTCTATGCTGTTTCTCTTATTGCCATGCTGGAATGAGTGGCCCTGGATTTGTCCTGGGTGTGTGATGAGGGTAGGGTCTCCAGGAAAAGTCTATGCTCTTGCTGCTAGTGTGAATCCCAGCCCAGGCTTCAGAGGTGCTTCAGTATGTGAAGAAAGACAATACTCATCTGTAAGAGTACTATCCATACCTTCAACCCCTCACCTCCCTCTTTCCCCATTCTATGCTGATAGACTGTGCCCCTGACACAGAGCGTACCCCATTGGTTATAACCTTGGGGCCATGATTGGTCCGAGGACCATTCATAAGCTGTTGCACTTCCTAGAATAAATGGATTCTGCATCTCACTCCAGCAGAGCAGTCTTACCAGCCCCCGGAGTCTGGGTGAATTGGCTCCACAACCGACCACCCCATACCTCATCCCACGGGACCCCGTTTCATCCCTCAGGACCCCAACTCTTGGCAGACCCATGCAAGGCACAACATAAAACAACACCATCCCAGTGCTATCAGTAAAGAATTACTTTGCTGTAGACCTTAGAAGATGGAAAAATCTCCATGCTCTCAGATAGGCAGAATCAATATTGTCAAAATGGCCATACTACCAAGAGCGCTATATAGATTCAATGCGATTCCAATTAAAATCCCAGCATCATTCCTTATAGAAATAGCAAAGGCAATCATGAAATTCATTTGGAAGAATAAGAGACCCAGAATAGCCAAAGCAATCCTTAACAAGAAGAGTGAAGCCGAAGGCATCACAATTCAAGACCTTAAACTATACTTCAAAGCTGTAGTAACAAAAATGGCATGGTACTGGCATAAAATAGACATGTAGACCAATGGTACAGAATAGAAGACACAGAGATGAACCCACTTAAATACAGTTATCTTATACTAAACAAAGAAGCCAAACACGTACACGGGAGAAAAGATAGCCTTTTCAACAGATGGTGCTGGGAAAACTGGAAATCCGTATGCAGCAAAATGAAACTAAACCCCTATCTCTCACCATGCACAAAATTCAACTCAAAGTGGATCAAGGACCTGGGAATCAGACCACAGACCCAACGCCTAATAGAAGAAAAAACAGGCCCAATTCTTCATCATGTCGGATTAGTACCCGACTTCTTTAACAAGACTCCTATAGCACAAGAAGTAAAATCAAGAATCAACAAATGGGATGGATTCAAACTAAAAAGCTTCTTCTCAACAAAAGAAACAATCAATGAAGTGAACAGAGAGCTGACACGCACATCTTCACCACATGCATGTCTGATAGAGCACTAATCTCCAGGATATATAAAGAACTCAAAAAACTTGTCACCAAAAAACCAAACAACCCAATCAATAAATGGGCTGAACAGACACTTCTCAGAAGAAGATATACAATCAATCAACGGACATATGAAAAAATGTTCAACATCTCTAGCAATTAGAGAAATGCCAATCAAAACGACTCTAAGATTTCATCTCACGCCAGTCAGAATGGCAATTATCAAGAATACAAACAACAATAAGTGTTGGTGAGGTTGTGGGGGAAAAGACACACTCATACATTGCTGGTGGGACTGCAAATTGGTTCAAACAATCTGGAAAGCAGTATGGAAATTCCTTAGGAAACTTGGATTGGAACCACCATTCAAGCCTGCTATCCCACTCCTCGGTCTATACCCATAAGACTTAAAAACAGCATACTACAGTGCTGCAGGAATATTTCCCTAAACACAGGCCTGCCCACCAGAGGATAGAATAGATGCAAATTCCACTATCACTGCCTCAAAGATCCCAAATCATAATTTTCCTTCAATACCTGTTTTGATTCCTAATCTACTCCATTGGTTCCATCTCTTTCCTTTTTTGTTAGCTTTTTTTTTCTCGGCAATTTTATTCACTCAAGAAGGATTTAGGGCTGGAGTTATAGCTCAGTGGTAGAACACTTGCCTAGCACACGTGAGGCCCTAGGTTTGATCCTTGGCACCATCTGCAACTAAAATTTTTAAAAAACAGGTCTGAGGCTGTAGCTCAGTGACAAAGTGCTTACCTAGCATGTGTGAGGCACTTAGCACCACATAAAAATGAAACAAATACAATAAAGGCATGCTGTCTATCTACAACTACAAAAAAAAATTTTTTTAATAAAAATAAAAAAGAAGCATTTATATTAACTGGTACATTACACTACTGGTTCATGGAAGGGACTCTGGGATCTCAGTACAAATTCTGTGTTTATTAACTGTGTGATTTCAGGCAAGTTAAATATTCTGTTTCTTTGTCATAAATGGGCATAATAATAGCACTTATCTCATAATATCATTGTAAGGATTAAATTGATTTATATGTAAAAGGTTTAGAATAGTGTCTGGAGCCCAGTAAGCACAATAAAAGTGTTAGCATTGACCATCAACTGTGTGCAAATCACTGATCTAAGCTCTTACAATATCTCATTTAGCCTTCACAATCACCCTGTGAGGTTGTTATATTTTACAAATGAGAGGTAACAGAAGTCTTGAATAAAACAGATTAAGAAAACTGCCCAAGGCTTTGAGGGCAGAGTATGAACAAAACAGGTGAGGTTTCTGCTGTTGTTAAGCTTTTTTTTCCCCCTAGTACTGGGGATTGAACCTAGGTTCAAGTACTCAGCTACTGAGGTTACTACTCAGCTACTGAGCTACATCCTCCCCCCTCCCCCCTTTTTAAAAATTTGACACAGGATCTCATTAAGTTGTCCAGTCTGATCTCAAACTTGTGATCCTCCTGCCTCAACCTCCCAAGTCTCTGGCAATACAGGCATGCACCACCACTCCTGCCTATAATTAAACTTTTAAAGCAAGATAATTTTAAGATGATGAATGCAATGAAGTGAATTAAGGTAAGGAGATGTCAAGTTCCAAGTGACATCCAGGGACATGTTGCACTTCTCTGCCACTCGACTGTGTTCAGAGCCAATTTGGTTTATCTCAACATACTTCCATAACTCTGCATGTTGTTAATGCAACTATTGGAATTCATTTCCTTTGTTTATGTAGGTCCCCAGACCCTTTAGGCACATTTACCTTTTCTTGCTTGGTCTGTTTAACAGGAAAGAAAATGTTTACTTTACGGAAAAATGTATTCTGCATCACTGGACAATCTACTCTACAGTAACCAGAAAATTTTACTCTGACATAGTAAGTTCTGTGGCAAAGGAAACACAGGAGGCTAAGAGCTTGGGGGACAGAGGAGTACAAAGAACAGTATATGCAGAGACTTAAGTATGTCCTAGTTCTCTTCTGAAAACAACAGATTGTCCCTCATTTTACTAGGAGCCCTCACTTGATGAACTACTGTAGTTTGAAAATACTCTTTATTTTGTGCATATGGAGGTAACACACCCTTCCAGGATATTCTTAGGCAGGAGGAAAAGAGGCCCAAATACTTCTTTTTGGGGGGAGGTAGGGGATACCAGGGATTGAACGCAGGGGCATTTAACCACCGAGCCACCTCCCCAGCCCTATTTTATGTTTTATTTAGATACAGGGTCTCACTGAGTTGCTTAGCGCCTCACTTTTGCTGAGGCTGGCTTTGAACTCCCAATCCTCCTGCCTCAAGCCTCCCAAGCAGCTGGGATTACAGGCATGCACCATCACACCTGGCCCAAGTACTTGTTCCATAGGGATCTCTAGACTATTGTGGATTTCTGAGTCTTCCACAAGGACACAGGGGGATTTTACTCTCAGGGCTACTGCTGCCCTAATAATATCTGTTATTGTTCTAAGGCTATTATAACAAAGTATCACAGACTGGATGGCTTAGAGCAAAAGAAACATTTTCTTGCAGTTCTGGAAGCTGAGAGTCTGAGATAAAGGTGTCAGCAGGGCTGGTTCTATCTGGAGACTTTGAGGAAGAATCTGTTCTGTGGCCATCTCCTCGCTTCTGTTATTGCCAGCAATGCTTTGCATTCCTTGGTTTGCAGCTGCATTACTCCAGTCTCTACCTCCATCATCACATGGTCTTCTTCTGTCTTAATCTCCCTCTTTCTCTTATAAAGACAGCAGTCATTGGATTTAGGGTTTACCCTAATCCAGGATGGCCTCATCTTAATTGGATTACATCTGCAACAACTTATTTCCAAATAAGACTGCAGTCACAGATCTCCGGCTTTAGAACTTAAGTTTATCTTTTGGGGGATGTAATTCAATTCACAATAGCATCTTTGTGCAAGTTGGAGACAGAGGCCCTCTCTGGATAGATGCTATCCCTCTCCTATGGCTTATTGAGCAGACAGCACCTTTATGTGAATTACACCAAAGAATCCTTTCTCTTAGTGGAAGGAAGCAGTTCCATACCAAGACACAAGGCTTTTTTTGTACTTAGACCCTAAACTGTATTTCAAGCCCCATTTATCTTCCTCTGGCCTGCTTGGCAGGAAACAACCTGTTCAATCACATGTATTGATCCTTCCCTGCTCTGCACTCAGCTGGCTGCCTCTGGTCTACCCCACCCTCCATTCCTGCCCACCTTCTTCCTTACATTCCTACATCCTGGGTATACCATCCATTCTTGTTCTCCTCTATCCAGTTTTTTAAATATATTTTGTGGAATGATCTGATTCTGTATCTCATGATATTTTTCCTTCTTTCCTGGAAACATCACCCTAATTTTGCTTTGAGACAACCCTCCCTCTCCTACTTGCAGTTCAACTATTTTGGATGGAACTACCTTAGTCTGTTGCTCCAAAGATGGGCACAGGATTTAGGCTTGGCCAACTAGAGCACCTCATCTCTTAGCAGCATATTTGATGACCCAGGACTTTTGCCAAAACTATCAAAGCAGAGGTATTCTCTCTCTATCCAGATGATTTTATTTGTTGGGTAAACTGGAGCAACCCAGAAGAGAGTAAAGTTGACAGAGAATCCTGATAATATAATTTAATTATTTGGTTAAGCTATATCTGAAGCCAGATATACCCCCTGGACTTTATAGTAGCATGCACTAACAAATTCCCCTCCCATCATGACCCCCTTCTTTTCTTCTTGTAATTATTAGAAATGGGTTTATGTTCCTTGTAATTGAAAGAATCATGACTAAATGCAGTATCTTGACAGTTTTCTCTGCACTGTTCTTCTAAAGCTCTGTGTCTGCCCTGGCCCACCAAGCTCTTCATAGTGGGTAGGAGTCAACCAGGTAAAAGAAAAAAATAGCGTTCCCCAACACAACATGGTGAGGGTGGATTTAGGACTGACTGAGTCTTTGCCTGCTTAAACTTGTCATACTTTTGGAGGAGTAAGGGGCTGGGGTAAGAAGTGGGTTCTGCCCCTTCTTAGAGCTGCCAGTTCTGTCTGCATTTTGTTTCATTTTCTTGTGGGCTCATCATTTTCCAGCTCAGCCATCTTGTTCTGTTGGGAGTTAATACTCAGATAAGCTGCTAGGAAGTATGCACTGCTCCTTGTTATTCTCTGAATCACCAGCACAGAGCCATAACCAGCACCTGGATTGGCTCTCCCTAAGCTCAAGCAGCACTAGTCCGTCCCCCACTATGACACCTTCTCCAGGTGTTGAAATTCACAATGATGTCCCCCTTTTCTGAGTCTATCATGAACCTCTGCATTGCATTATAACTTCTTTTTTTAAAAATATTTTTAGTTGTTAATGGATCTTTGTTTTATTCCTTTATTATTTATATGGGGTGCTGAGGATCGAACCCAGCGCCTCACACATGCTAGGCAAGTGCTCTACCACTGAGCTACAGCCCCAGCCCTGCATTATAACTTCTTTTGCATTTGTACTAGACCTATTTTCACAATTCCTTTTTAAGGTCTCAAAGGCCAGAGTCTCCTCCCAAAGTTCTTAGCACAAACTCAGGAGTCACTCTATAAATGTTACATACTTGTTATTATTGTTTGATCTGAAATGCCCCCCAAAGTCTCACGTGTTGAAGGCTGGATCCCCAATGCAGCAATGTTCAGAGGTGGGCTTCTGGGAAAAGACTGGCTCATGTGGGAGCTACCCTCATCAGTGCATTAATCCACTGATAGCTGAATAAACTATTGGGAGTTGGTAGAAACTAGACAGTAGGGCATGGTTGGAGGAATAGGTCACTGGGTAGCATGGCCTGGAAGGATGTTACTGGGCCCTTTCTCTTTCTCTTCTTCCTGATGGCCACATGCTAAGCAGCTTTCCTTCACCGTGCCCTTCAGCCATGATATTGTCTTACTTCAGTCCCAAAGCAATGGAGCCCCCTGACCATGTACTGAAACCTCTGAAATTGTGAGCCAAAATAAATCTTTCCTCTTCTAAATTGCTTATGTCAGATATTTTGGTCACAGTTACAAAAAGCTGACTAATGGGTTGGGGTTGTGGCTCAGTGGTAGAGTGCTTCCCTCACATGTGTGGAGCACTGGGTTCAATCCTCAACACCACATAAACAAATAAATAAAGATATTGTGTTCATCTACAAGTGAAATTTTTTTTTTCTTTTTGTACTGGGGATTGAACTCAGGTGCACTCAACCACCGAGCCACATCCCTAGCCCTATTTTGACAGGGTCTCACTGAGTTGCTTAGTGCCTCACCATTGCTGAGGCTGGCTTTGAACTCGCAATTCTCCTTTCTCAGCCTTCCAAAGTGCGGGGATTACAGGCGTGCGCCACTGCGCCTGGCTGAAAAATTTTTTAAAAAGCTGACTAACATAACAGTTCAGATGAACTTTAACTATTGTAAGGATATCCAATTTGTACTAAGAAAATGCATCAACATAGAACAGATACTAACCACAGATATTTGCAAATGGGATCTTCCCTTTTGCTACTGTGTATACCACTATATATCCATCATATCTTTATATTTGTACAAACTCACACCACCACATAACATTTCATATTACAAATGTCACTAAAAAGAGGTGTCAGTATATAGAACATAGGTAGAATCAAAAAGCATGAAAACATCTGTTTAGCCAGAAGTTTATGGTACAAGACGTGAGAGTTATTATTTCTTTCTCCTCAGTAACATAGAGGAATGACTCTATGTTATTAATAGGAATTAATAAACGTAGGAATGACTCTATGTTTATTAATTGCTCCTCCTGAGGAATTCTGCCCAGCCTGTTATGGTATATCTTCTAAGTTGGCATGAAACCAGATTGTTCCCTGGTTGAATAAATTAGAAAGAGCAGTTGGGGGAATTGAAGGTGGTGTGCAAACTGGATAAGATAACATGTATCTGTGACCACAGAGACCATCTGCCCCTGGCTCTGTAATATAAGAAAAGCCCCTACTTCTCAACTTTGCTCCAGTGATTAATTATTTTGTGGGTGTGGGAGACTGAGAGAGGAGTATTTTTCCTTGGCCTTCCTTCTCTCCCCTAAGTAGAGAGGAAACCAGATGTATACATAGCTGATGTTAGGTTTTTTTCTTCAGCTGCCCTTCCCCAGCTCCCTGCCATATGCAGGGTTCAGGATTAGGGTTACCTACACGTGGGGGCAGACTAAACCTTGTTTGGAGACCAACCAAGCCATTTACTGCATTCTCTATGTAGTCTTGGTGCTTCACCGATGCAGGTCTTAGTTTTCCTTGTCTCAATACTGGGAATAATAAAACCTGCATTATAGAGTATCAAAGATTAACAGGTGTAGATGAACTATATATTTGGGAACTATAAAGTGCTAAACACATAATTAATGTTTTTTAATGCTATTCTAATCATAATGTATACAGACCCTCCTCTCTGCTCCTTCTTCTTAGGCCCCAGCTCCATTGCAGTTCACAGCTCTGTTCATCTAATCCACAGCATGAGTTTTCTTGGCTACTTTTAGCCTCCAGACATTTCTCTGAAGCCCCAATATCAGAGTATGTTGGCCTTGATAATTTTAGGTGAGGTTTAATTCCTGCGAGATGATAGGAGGATGGAATCCTTGGAAATGGTGCTGAGAGGATTATGCTCAGTTGCGTTCCAGGATGAATGCCATCCACCCCCAACACCTCACAATGTCTCACCCCTCATTTATTTTAAGTCGACAAGTTTTAGTTTCTCAAGTGCAGTTTTGTTTGACTCATAACTATTTTGTGAATCAGGCAAGAGTACTTAATCTCATCTTATAGATGAAAATATGTTTGTTCAAGACCACCCAGTTATTATGCTGCAGAGTTAAAACTCAGATCCAGATCCCTGGAATCCTGGTTTTTTGAGTGTTGGAGGGAACATCTAACAAAGATTCTAGAACACTTGAAACCCTCATTTTGGACTATTCTTGATTCCTGAAAATAGCTGCTAGAGGAAAAACAAAGTACAAGAGTACTATTTTGTCAAGTTGTGGTGGCAGCCTCTACTGTAAGCAGTCCAACAAGGTCATGAGAAAGAAGTATCGAAGGCCTTTTTCCTGAACTTTCTTCTCTTGTTCCTACCTGGCGTCTTCTACCCTGATCACTTGCTAAGTCCAGGTTCAATCTCCTGCTAATAACTCCCTTTCATTGTCCCTTTGCTCATGATGTTTCTTTACACTGGCTCTCTCCAGTCTCTGGTTTTCAGTGCCATTACAAAGATCTTGGATTAGATTGGCCTCCCTGTCACTGCCTGATTGGGATGATTTTGTTTAGTACAACAGTCAACACTACACATTTGGCACCTGCTACATGTGCCAGTTGTTGTCCTAAGGGCTTTACACCCATTCTTTCATTTAATCCTTTCAACAATCTTATGAGATAGATATTTTTTTTCCACTTACATATGCAGTAACTGAAGCTTCAAGAGTAATCTGCCCAAAGTCAACAAAACTAGTGAAGAAGAACCAAGAATTGAACCTGGATGTCAGAGTGTAAGCCCTTAACTACTCTACTACCTCTCAGACCCTATTCTGTGGTATAATGTTTAGAGGGATTTGAAGATCGTTTACCTCGTGCAAATCTCTCCACCCTGATATTTCCAGGCTTCCAGCTGCACAGTGGAATTTGTCCTCAGGAAGATTTTGCTCTGCTTCACAAGCACTTGTTGCTTGATAAATTTAGCCCTTCTTGAATTGGAATGCATTTCTCATTCTTAAACACAGCTGCCTGATCTCTTCTCAAACACATGAGACAGTGCTCCATTCTCAAGAAGTCTCCTCAGAGATTCTTATTTTTGCTCTTCCTTTTGCTACCCTTTAGGAACCTACAGCATATGAGAGTCAAGCATGGGTCATCCAGATGCACTTAAGTGCTGCGATACTTTCTGGCAGTCTCAGAGACCAGGGCCGTAAGCCTGGCTGAGTGGTGAGGGGGTCATACAGCATTGGCTGTTTTCATTGTACCCAAGAAGAAAGGAGGCTTTCGTAATAAAAGGATTCCTGCCAAAATCCTGTTTTCCTCTTACAGCGTTTACAGAAAATGGGCATAGAATCAAAGAGCATTTGCGCCAAGAGGGCCCACAAAAACCATCTGGTCTTAGCTTCTGAAGCCCTGAGTTGGAGCGACTTAAGCAAAATGTACAATCTATCAGCTTTATCCATTGCTAAACCAGGAAGAGATGCAGTAGAATCTAAAGGGAGCCTAGAATCCTAACCATACTCCTCAGAGGCTGGCTGATTTACTTTGTTCTCCATTAGCATTTCTGACATGATTTTGTACCAAGCAAAGGGAAGTGTTTTATTCAAGTCTCCCAGAGATTTCTTATTTAGGTATTTGCTATTTAGCCACTTCAAAATGATAGAAGACAAGTATGCAAAAGCATATGTCACACAACCCAGTCCAGTCAGTGGTGGACTCAAGATAGAGGTGTCATTTAGATGGCTAAGAAATAGGAACCCTTGCCGGGCACAGTGGTGCATGCCTGTAATCCCAGCACTTTGGGAGGCTGAGACAGGAGAATCGCGAGCTCAAAGCCAGCCTCAGCAAAGGCAAGGCGCTAAGCAACTCAGTGAGACCCTGTCTCTACATAAAACACAAAATAGGGCTGGGGATGTGGCTCAGTGGTTGAGTGTCCCTGAGCTCAATTCCCAGTACCAAAAGAAGAAAAAAGAAAAGAAAAGAAATAGGAACCCTATGGAGGAAGGAGTGGCAATGGTGTTAGCTGTTTTGACTAGCGCCTGAGAGCTTGGGAAACCAGTCTCTGTGTGGACCAGTGACCCTTAGTCTCAGGAACTTTACCTGTGCTGTCATCAGTGTGTGCATGAAGAACTGCTTCCTATCTTGAGAAATCCCTCTTCCCCTTGCATTCAGGTACAAGAAGAAACATGGAGACAGTATGTTTCTTTTCCAGATTATATAGTCTTTTTAAAAAAAATTTTTAGTTGTAGATGGACACAATACCTTTATTTTATTTATTTATTTTTATGTGGTGCTGAGGATCAAACCCAGTGCCTCACACATGCTAGGCTGTAGTAGGGACAGACAAGATGAAGCACCGAAGATAGCAGGAAACAGTTTTGTTTGACTGCAGCCAGGTTCAGAGGGCAGAGCTTTCACTGTAATCAATCTCCCTGAACCCCAAGTTCAGGTAGTTTTCAGAACTTTATACCCAGCATATAAGGGGAGGGGCTTAGAAGTTCACAGTCTGCAGAAGTTCACACAAAAGCAGCCTTTTCTTTCACTGTTCCAGGCAAGTTAACCGTTCAAGGACAGTACCTGAGAAGAGGAGAGCTTCTTCTCTGCTTTCTTTCTTCCCCCTGTCAGCTGTTACCATGGAGCCCAATTAGTAACATCTCATCTCATCTTTGAAATGTAAACATCTCTGTGAAGCTCAGTCTCAAGCAGAGGCCTTGTTAAAGTATGTCTTTCTTATTACACTTTGTATTTGCTAATACACCTTTACAAAACATTATATATATTGTTACTTATAGTAGATAGTCCATAAATGTTTGTGAAAAAACTAGTAAAGGGGCATTCAGCACCTAAAGAGCTGATCTCTTCCAGGCCTGTGGCCAAGTAAAATAGAGCAATAGGAAATAGGAAGTTTAACTATATTCAACTTTTTTGTAGCAGCTCTTGCTGATAGTCTTAAGATCAATTATGGTGAAGATTTCTGGAGAAGCTTAATTAAGATTTCCTGTAGAGGAGGGAGTGCCACTACAAGACAAGCGCTCTACTACTGAGCTATAGCTCCAGCCCCAGATTATACAGTCTTCATCAGAAAGTCCATGATAGACAGATTTTTCTGAAAGACCTCATTTTTAAAAATTAGAATTTCTGCACTTTGGACCTGGAAGATTATATAAAAAGGAAACTGAGAACCAAAGAAGACACAATGTATTTTTGGTTTCAAGTGATAAGAACCTAACTCCAATGATCAGAGCTAAATAAAGCTTTATTAGAAAGATAAACTGAGCTGTCTAACAGATTCAAAGGAAGAGGTGATTGGCTGAGTCTCAAAAAACCAGAATCAGCCAGGCATGGTGGTGTACGCCTGTAATACTAGAGACTTGGAAGCCTGAGACAAGAGGATTGCAAGTTTGAGGTCAGCCTCAGCAAATTAGTGACGCCCTCAGCAACTTAGTAAGAACCTGTCTCAAAATAAAAAAGGCCTGCGGATTAAATCCCCAGTATCAAAATAGTCAAGATCAGAGGCCAAAGAATCAGAGGCTTTACTCTTTCTCACCTTATATCTATGCCTATCTCTACAAGATGATCTTGTTTCTTCTTAATACAGGCTAACATTTATACATGGGTTGAGAATAGTCTATCAGTTTTAGAGCACATGTCCTCACATATTTATTTGCCATTTAAAATGGAAGAGAATAAGCTGGGCATGATGGTGCACACCTGTAATCCTAGCACTTAGGGAGGCGGAGACAGGAGAATCGCAAGTTCAAAGCCAGCCTCAGCAACGTCGAGACACTAAACAACTCATTGAGATTGTGTTTCTACATAAAACACAAAATAGGGATGGGGATTTGGCTCAGTGGTCGAATACCCCTGAGTTCAATCCCCGGTACCAAAAAAAAAAACAACAAAACTCCAGTTTTTTAATAAAAATCTTAAAGAAGGACTCTGATTAGTTTTGCTTCATCTCATGGTCCCCTTACTGACAGTCTTCACTAGAAGCACTTGGTTTGGTAAGGGAGTACTGGTACTACAAAAGAAGAGATTGCTAATTCTTGAAGATGGGGGCAGAAGGGTAGTGAGGAATAGCTGGCTATAATGGGAAATGATTTACCTGAGGTCCTATACCAAGTTAGGGGCAGACTCAGGGCTACAAAGAGAATTAATAAAAATAAATACTATTAGCTGGGCATTGTGGCCTACACCTGTAATCCCAGTGGCTCGGGAGGCTAACGTAGGAGAATCGCAAGTTCAAAGTCAGCCTTAGCGATTTAGTGAAGCTCTAAGCAAATCAGCAAGATCCTGTCTCAAAATGAAATATAAAAAAGAGCTGAGGATGTGGCTCAGTTGTTAAATGACCCTGGGTTCAATCCCAGGTACCAAAAAAATAAAAATAATTATTAATAATAATGAAAGCTGGGCAAAGTGGTACATACCTGTAATCTGAACTACTTGGGAAGCTGAGGTATGAGGATTGCAAGTTTGAGACCAGCCTGGACAACTTTACCAGACCCTGTCTCAAAAGAAAATATGAAAGGTAGAGAGGGATTGGGGACGTAGCTCAATGGTAGAGTGCTCCTGAGTTCAATCCCAGAAGGCCAAAACAATAAATAAACGAAATAGTAATAATAATGGCTATTTCTAGATTATTTTCATGTGTAGTATGAACATAAACCTCAGTTTTACTGAGCTGTTCATTCATTTTTTATTCTTAAAAGCTTAATGTTTTGTAGAGAATCAACTATAGGGGAGTAAGAGTATATATAGAGAAACTGTGGTAGCTTTCTAAGGAAGCACAATGGTGCCTTGAACCAAGGTCATGGCAATGAAAATGGAGAAGAGTACATAGATTCAAGATCTATTTAAAAGTAGAACCATAGGACTTTTTACTGGATTAGGTGTGGAGATTAAAAAAAGAAAAATCAAGAAATTAAGAATAACACCTAAGTTTCTGGGAAGGCTAGTGCCAAAACACACTGGGGCAGAATCAAATTCCCAGTTTGGACATGTTAACTTTGAGACGGAAATGTGTGGAAGGTGCTTGGGTACACATGTCATCACCAAAGTCTTGGCATCCCAAACCTCAAAACTAGATGAACTCTCCAGGAAAGTGAATATAGCAGGAACAGAGAGCCCAAGTATTTTTTGAGCCATTTTTTTCTGAATACTGAAATCTTTAGTTAGGTTCTGGCCAGGCCAAGTCAGACAGGAATCACAACCATTATCTACAGTGAATCTCATGGAATGGAAGCCAGATTCATTCTTCAAGGATATGTTAAGAAGTAACCAAATGGACTATTTGACAAGCATCAGAACTTCTCCATCTAGAGATGTCTTGATTCCTCCAAAGTAGACCCTTTGAACAACTAAATAATTGATAAGGATGTCCAGCTCTAAACCATTTTGACATTTCTCTTTGGAGGTATTTATTGTACGAGAATTTAAGACCCCAGGAAATTTCACCAGTCTAAGTTTCAGATGACTCAGGGGTATTTCATGTGGTAGATTAAAAAATTGGCTACAGTTGGGCTGAGGTTGTGGCTCAGTGGTAAAGCGCTGACCTAGCACGTGTGAGACACTGGATTCAATCTTCAGCACCACATAAAAATAAATAAAATATAGTCTTGTGTCCATCTACAACTAAAAATATATATATTTAAAAGAAATTGGCCACAGTATTTTATAGCTCTTCCCATTAAGAGATGTCATCTATCTCTCTACCCCTTAAAATTGGGCTTGGCCATGTGGCTTGCATTAGTCAGTGGGACATTAGCAAATGTGATAGAAACAGGCTTGAAAAGTGCTTCTGCATGGGAGCGTAACCTCTCTTGCTTTTGGGAAAACTTTTGCCACCACATGAACAAGTCTGAGCAGCCTTTCAAGGGATAAGACCACTTGGACAGAGGCCTCAACCACCCCAGTCTGCTGAGCTAGGACCCCAGACACAGGAAAGAAGCCATTATAGATCATCCAACCTTGGCTGGAAAAAGCACCCAGCCAATGTACAGAATCATGAGAAATAATATAAATGTTTGTGTCTTAAGCCACTAAGTTTTGAAGTGGTTTGTTAGGTCCCCCAGAATACAATTAACTCTTTTTTTTTTTTTTTTAAATATTTTTTAGTTGTTGATGGACACAATGTCTTTATTTTATTGCTTTGTATGTGGTGCTGAGGATCGAACCCAGGGCCTCACGCATGCGAGGCAAGCGCTCTACCACTGAGCTACAATCCCAGCCCTACAATTAACTCTTAACTAGGCATTTTTTAAGACCTTTATTTCGTTCATTTATTTATATGTGGTGCTGAGAATTGAACCTAGTGCCTCACACATGTTAGGCAAGTGCTCTGCCACTATGCTACAACTCTAGCCCCTTAACCAGGCATTTTAAAGGTGTTCCATAGGCACAGATAATCTTCTTAAGGAATTTGTATCTGGTCAGTCATCAAATGTTACAACTAAAAGATGAAAGTTTACTGAGTAATGCAAAGCAAGACCCATAGATAATAGAGGTATTTGTGGGCAGTGAAGTCTTCCTAGGACTCTCGAAATCAGAAAGCTCCACAAAGGTGATTCAGGTTTCCTACATATGTGTTCTCACAGTACCATGCAGATTTCCTTCAGAGTACTTTGTAATCATAAATTGTATTTGGGTGATGCCTTGATAATGTCTAGATTAAACTATAAAGTTATATGCTTCAAGGTCAGGACTGTCTAACATGCCACTGAATGTATCCTGGCACATACAAGACAATTTGTTGATTGAATAAATTTGAGTTTTGCCTACTTTATATAAAGGATTTAGTCCTTTAAAAAAATTCATTACTTAACAGTGTTTGTGTCTCACAGGCCAGTCTTTTGTTCATACTTCCAACCTCAGGATGATTCTTCAGCTCTGGTAGTTAGTTGGGTGTAGGCTTGGGATGGGGAATCTAAATTGATGATGAGATCCCAGGACACTGATTGTTTTTTTGTTGTTGTTGTTGTTTTAAACATTTATTTTTTAGTTGTAGGTGGGCAGAATATCTTTATTTTATGTGGTGCTGAGGATCGAACCCAGTGCCTCACGCCTGCCAGGCAAGCACGCTGCCACTGCGCCATAACCCTAGCCCCAAGACACTGATTGTTGTAATTTCTTGCCCTTGCCCTAAACTGTTGCAAACAAATTCAAACATTCCCAAGACCATCCAGGAAACTCAATATCCAAGGAAGGAGCTTTGGGGCAGGAGTAAGTGATGAGAATGGGAGAGTCAGGTCTGGAGAATGCTCATCTCATTCTGTGTTCCAAGCCTATAGTTACAAAGTAATTAGAAACCAATGGCTCAACTAAGGTTATTTAGCTCTGAGAATCCTTGGGAGTCTATCACAACCACCAACCCATCAACTGTGCGTCTGAGACAAGAAGAAGAAAAGTTAGAGAGCATGAATCAGACAGAAGTGGGTTCAATGATGCATATTAACTTTTTTCCAGGACCATGTTGCCTTGCCTGCCAAATTGGAATAATAATATCTTAGAAATAAGATATTCTAAGCAACTCCATTAGACTATCAGTAACTTGCAGTCAGGACCATTTGATTTGTTTATATTTATCCAGTCTTTAATAATTTTGGGTCCATAACAGATACTCAGAATAGGTGAATTTCTTCTTGGAGGTGATCCAAGACCTAGTCCTGGCTTCATTAATAATATACTCTTAGGGGCTGGAGCTGGAGCTCAGTGGTAGAGCGCTTGCCTAGCATGCATGAGGCACTGGGTTCAATCCTCAGCACCACATACAAATAATAAATGAATAAAATAAAGATCCATCAAAAACTAAAAATATATTTTAAAAATATATATATATACTCTTAGAAGCTGGGCTCGGTGGCACATGCCTGTAATCCCAGCACTTTGGAAGGCTGAGACAGGAGAATCACGAGTTCAAAGTTAGTGCAATGGTGAGGCGCTAAGCAACTCAGTGAGACCTTGTCTCTACATAAAACACAAAATAGGGCTGGAGATGAGGCTCAGTGGTGAGTACCCCTGAGTGCAATCCCCGGCATCAAACAAAAAATTAATAATAACAATATACCCTTAGGGCGATTAGATTTCCTCCCATTTCTTGAACCTCAACATTCCCTTCTATAACATAGAATATTCTCTAAGTTTCTTTTTAGCTCTAGCATTTGATGAATCTGTGCCTCTTCAGTGACTCTACCCCACTGGTGCTCCCCATCAGTAATGCTACAGACTGAGGAAACAGTAAGTCACACATCATTTTGTATTTACAGATACACATGCATTTAAAACAAATTCTATAAAACAACTACAATACTGTTGCACTCATGGCCTATTGTTGCCTCTTTAAAGGTCAAGAGTTTTTTTTTTAATCTTCTTTTATTTGTATTGTTTAGAAAGATGAAATCCAGGACAAGTTCCCACTAGCACATATTATTTTGCTTGAACCTTGGTGGTTAATTGCACTATTACTGTGATTGATGAACATTGCACTGCAATCAGCTGGAAGCTGCTGCCTTCCACTCAACAGAAATGAGGTCACAGAGCAGGGCTGGGGAATTGCCATCTTAGAAGCAGGTCTGTTTGTTGCCCAGTAGAAAAGTCTGCCACTGTAACATTTAACTCTTGATTCCATCTGTTGTGAAGATGTTTGCTCCCTTGACTGGCTCCTAACTTTTAAAGACTTTAACAGTTTTTAAGTAAAAGATTTAATCTTTGGATGTTCAGTAGGAGAGAAGAGACTATTGGATATAGATACTAAAACATCCAGAGGTTATAGGGACCTTGGCCTGAAATCCTAGTACTAAGGTAGATGCCTATAGAAAATAATAATCATCCATGATACTGTATGCAATTTTATGGAGTAAAAAGCACATCCCAGGGCTGGAGTTGTAGCTCAGTGGTAGAGCACTTGCCTAGCATGTGTAAGGCACTGGGGTCAATCCTCAGCACTGCATAAAAATTAAAAAATAAAATAAAGGTATTGTGTCCATCTACAACTTAAAAAAAAATTTTAAAGCACATCCTGGATTGGGCATGGTGGTATAGGCCTGTAATTCTAGCAACTCAGGAAGATAAGGCAGGAGGATTGCAAGTTCCAGGCCAGCCTCAGCAATTAATGAGGCATTAAGCATCTTAGTGAGACCCTGTCTCAAAATAAAAAATAAAATGGACTGGGGATGTGGCTCAGTGGTAGAGAATCCCTAGGTTCAATCCCCAATTCCAAAACAACAACAACAACAAAACAACAAACAAAAACACACCCAGAACCAACCCCTATGAAAGGTATATATATGGTCAGAGAAGTCAATCAAGTCATACCCCTAACATGCCCCATTGCAATAGCATGGAAGCTGCTCAAAGCACTGCCGGAGAGTCAGAAAAGTATTACCTGACAGGCAAATGTAGGTAAAGCCAGCATTTGTCCCTGAGAAACCCTGGGCATTTTCTGTTTAGGCTCATGGGATCTGGTTGCCTGGGAGACTAACTCTGCTTTCCTGAGCATGAGACATGCATCACTTCAGATTAGTCTGAGTAGTTGAGCAATTTGTTAACAGATTAGAGACATAAGTCTTTTCTCCAGTGTATCTGTAATCTGATGGCACATTGTATCGTAATGTGCCTTTCATGCTTGCTGGCTGTGTGATCTTGCTCAAGTTTCTTAACATGTCTGAATCACATCTATCTAAAGGAGATGAAATATAAAATGTGGTTAAGAACACAGATCTTGTAGCCCACAACCTGGAACCCCCCCTACTATTTACTCATTATGTGACTTTAGGCAAACAAGAACTTCTTTGTACCTTCATGTCTTCATCTTTTAAATTTAATTTTATTTTTGCAGTGGTGAGGATTGAACCCAGCCTCATGCATGCTAAGCAAGTGCATTTCTAAGCTGTACCCCTAGCACAATTTCTTCATGTTTAAATGATGTCAATTACAATGCCTCCCTCACAAAGATGTTAAGTAGATAAATGAGTTAATATGTGTAAAGTGCTTGGAACAATGTCTAGTGCAGAGTAAGCATCACATCTGTGTTAGATAAAATGGCACCGGGATAATAATCTTGATCTCTCAGATTTGTTCTGCAAATGAACTAAAATGCTGAAAAAAAATCACAGAATTTTTTGTGCCTGAAGGGACCTAAGATCATGCAAATAAAGCCCTCTCTTTATAAGTGAAAAATCAAAACTTAGAGATGGGAGGTAACTGGTCCAGAGTCACACGTGATTAAATGGCAAAGTCCAGGTCTCCTAACTGCAAGTCCAAATTTTGTTTTCTGCACTGCATCAAAAAAAAAAAAAAAAAGCAACATTTCCATAGAGATGACTCTGGATGGTTCTTTTATTTGGTCATTTGACCTGTTGCCAGCTAATGCATTTTCCTGGGATGATGAAATGCATTTGAAATGAAGAGAAAACTGAGGAAAGGCTCTTTCCTAAACACACACTGACTTTTAAGGGGGCACGTTGGTGTAAGAGAGAGAAGGTTGGGGATTTGGACCATGGTTGAGAAGAAACATTTTCAGAAATCATTGCTAGTTCCATGTCATTATTTCAGATAACCCCAAATATGTCTCTGTGTCCATAGCAAGCTGGAATCATAAACTAATCCATTCAGGCCTCAGAGTATCTATTGCTTTGGTTTAGTTTGATTTGGTTGTTGTTGTTTTCTTCAGGTGCTTAATTAAGGGGCTTCCACCAAAATGGGCTCTATGGTGGACACCAAGGTGTCACTCCCAGGACAAGAGGGTTGATACTGGGACCTCTGAGTTCAATTTTCCTGAGTTTTTCAGGGCCGTGCCCTTTTTGATTTATTCTGCTTTGGATCACATTTCCCAGTGGAACTGCTCAGAAGTAACTGACAGGTGGGTTAGAGGAAAGGGGCAGGATGGGAGGAAGACCCTGTGAAGAACAACAGAATTTTGGGGGGATTTGACCTAGAGAAATGGCAGGTCCTAGAGCTCATGATTCCTGTTCTTAAATTATTTGAGGGTGCCATGGGCAGGAAGAGCAGAGGCAGTGAGATCTCAGACAACAAAACTGGTAGAAATTGGGTGGGAAGAGGAAGAAGAATCTGTAAGAGGCAGATATCAGCATGAAGCAAGGAAAACTTTCCAAGTCTGAGAGCTGTGCAAAGATGGGGTCCCTGCCTGGAAGTTGTGCTTTAGAAGAAAGAGAATTGGTTGCAGGGCCTGACAGCCACTTGTCAGAGATGGGAAGGTTGGGACTGATCAATCAGACTAGGTAAATTTAGGGATCCCACCAACTCTAAAATTTTCAGGTCCTAGGAGCCTAAGATCCAAAGATCAATTTCATGGAGTCCTCACAATCAAGAACCAGCTGGAGGGCTGGGGTTGTGGCTCAGCGGTAGAACACTCACCTAGTGTGGTTGAGGCACTGAGTTCGATCCTCAGCATCACTTAAAAATAAAAGCAAAGGTATTGTGTCTGCCTACAACTAAAAAAATATTTTTAAGAAAGAACCAGCTGGAAAGAAGCAAAATCAGAAACTTATGACCCATTTTTTATCTTGCCTGTATTTCTTTTTCTCTTTCTCTTTCTTACACTCGCTTGCTCTTTCATATAGCAGGTACCTTTGACATTTTGCAGGAAATAATCCTTTTAAGTGTATTTCTGACTCAGCTTTGGCTCCTTCAGCATCACTAGAGAGTTCGAGCTCTCCAGAGATTAGTGCTGGCCTGTCACCACAGCAAATACCCAGGCCCTGTGGGCATCCATTGTAACAAGCATGGGACTTTGTGAGCCAAAGCTTGACTTGTGGTGAGAGAAAACTCCACAGAGAGCCTGATAGAAAGCAAGAAGGTTGTACTTTGGGAAGTTTTCTTTAATAGGATTAGCTGTAGACTTAGGACTCACTTTACATATTTGGCCAGCTCCTGAAAAGTGTGGGTGTGTGATAAATTTTAGTAAATGGAGGAAATCTCATCAAAGGCAGACAGTAGACTCTCTTTACAAGTCCCTGTGTTGAATCCTCTTCATAAAATGGAGTTTTGTAAAGGGAATCTCCACCCATGCCATGACCTGTGCTGTTAATTTAGTACTGAGCATCTGTAATGGGGGCCATCTGCAGAGAACTCCCCAGGGAATGGCAAAGAACAGCAGCAACTCAGCTTGCTGGGGACTGGGAATGGACAATGTGTAACAGGGAGAAGCAAAGTGCATGTGGGGCACAACAAAGGGAGGCTTGGAGAGTGGGCCTTGCCTAGCATGAGCAGTTCTGCTGCAGCAGTGGTGGGGTGTCCGAGAGACGCGTATTCTTAGAGGCACCCAGCACAGAGGGGTCCGTGTCCAGCGAATCAGACATCTTATCACAAATGGCATCCACCAAGCGCTCGAAGGCCTGCCTCACACTGATGTTCTCCTTGGCACTGGCTTCAAAGAAGTCAAATCCTAGGAGAGAAGAGACACAGGTATATATTTGCCCCATTCCTTCAGCTGGAACCTTTTTGTGCCCTCAGCAGAGCACTCTGGTTCAATATGGCCAGCACTCAGAAATGAAGTAAAGAGGCCTAATTTCACAGGCAGCAGTTACTGCTTCAAGGAGATAGTATAGGGCTGGGGTTACCTGCACTGGTTATAGAGTCAGACAGATCTTGGCTCTACCATTGAGCCAGCTATTTGGTCCCATACAAATAAATCACTTATTCTCTTTACAGATCAATTCCCTGGGTTGTAAATAGTGATAATTTTAGCTACCTCACAGTTATTTCAAGTGCAAAACAAGATAATCCATGTGAAGTATACAGCCCTGGGCCTGACACAGGGGTGTCATTAAGTGTTTGCTTAAATATGTGTGCAGAGCATGTCATACTTCCCAAAGCATTTAGTACATCCATTATCTCATTTGCTCTTCACTTCGCCCCTCTTCATATCACTAGTACAAAGACCTAGGGAATTAAGCTGGCTTGCCCAAGATAAGTAAAAACACCAGTATGAGAAGCCTCGGTTCTGGACTTTTTGACCAGGAATTTTCCTCTTTCCCCTGTCTCCCATTCACCCCAGTCCTGCCAGCTGTACTCTGGGCTCTAGGGGTTAACCTAAGAGCCACAATGAGCTGGGCTTGGTGGTGCATGCTTGCAATCCCAGTGACTCAGGAGACTAAGGCAGGAAGATACAAGTTCCAGGCCAACGTCAATAATTTGAGACCTTGTCTCAAAATAAAAAAGGACTGGGGATATAGCTCAGCATCCCTGGGTTCAGTTGTCGGTACAAAAAAACAAAAAAAAGCGACAATGAATAAGTAAAGTTTTATTTGCTCCTTTCTACCCACAGATACACTGATTTATCTCCACTCAGTGAGATTCCTCCTCCCTAAAGCCTAAAGCCCACTAAAATGATTCTATATATCTCTCCCTCCCCTCAAGAGCCCAACAAAAGGCCCAGGGGAAACTGCCTGAGATGTGCCACATTTTTGTCTTTTTTACTTTGAGATCCTTGACAATTCTTTCTGTGAGAATGAATAACACTTGGTTGTTCCAAGAGAAACAATCCAAGGCTCTCCTAGTTCAGACAAAGTGTCCCACCTGAGGAATCCTGACCAGCTTGATGGCAGCCCTCAGAAGCATAAGCTGCCCTTCCCATCATGTCTCCAGGGCGGCCCTCTCCTTCCTCTTTTCCTTCCAAGTCTTTCTTCATTTCTTTTCAAAAGCCTTTCTCTTCCCTTTTTCTTTCTTTTCATTTAGCTCCTTTACCTCTTACGTTCCTTGCACTTTCTGTTGAGCATCTACCAGAACCAACCCTATGTTAGGAGCTTTAAAATATCATCTTACTTAATCCTCACAAGAGCCTGTCATCATCTCCAATTTACAAATGAGAAGATGAAGCCTTCAAAGTATTGTGTAACTCATACATATAGCTGTGTTAGTGGAAATCAGGTTTAGACCTGTTCGAAGTCTATACAGAGCCCTGCCTCCCGTTTCTTCCTCTTTCTCCCTTTCACTTGGCATTCTTTCTTCTTGATCATATATTTTTTCTTCCTTTAAAGGCTGTTTGCTTTGATCTGACTACCACAGTGTCTGAATCTAGGAGAGTCACTGCACCTGTCTGAATCACTTAACCTCTCTGATTCTTAGGTTACTCATTTGTCAAGTAGGAATAAACAGTCTTCCTACTGAGAGCAGTTGGGAGGACTGAGTGAGAAAATGGATAAATTGCTGTACTAAAGTTGCCTGTTACAATGAATTTCTTTCCGTTCTTCTTTCATCTTGCTCCTCACTTCTATGTCTTTTCCCTCTTTTATCATCTTTTCCCACAAAGGGGGGATCTCTACAGAGAGGCCTGAAACCCTAGGTACAAATGAAGCTCCTCTTCCCTCAGCCTTCCCAGCTTGAAGGCACTCACAGCTCCTGCCAGCCCAACTCCAGCTGCTAGCCTCTCCTGTGGCTGAGTTCCTGACATGAGAAAGGCAAGCTGCAGAAGTGCTCACTAATTGTGGAGATGTGACAAAGAAGAAGGCATCTGCTGGCTCATTATCCTCAGCTTCAGAGACCCTTGAGCACATAGCTTTTTCCTTAATGAGCATCACAAAAATTAGTTCCTTGGTCTTTGGCTGGCTTATGGCAAGTGGCAGTATTTGGGGAGTGTATTGCTCGCCTAGGAAAGAGGCAAACAGGTAAAGCGGTAAGTAGGCTTTCACCATTGGTATGGATAAAGGTAAGAACACAGGTCAAAGCCAGAAGCACCAATTCCTTCTGAAGAATTGACACTGAGGAAAGGACATGCCATATTGGACAGGTGGGCAATGAGAAAAGGCCTGGGAGTCAGCCTGGATTTGAATATAGCCTGTCAGGGACTAGCTGTGTGACCTCAGGGAAATAACCTAATGACTTTCAGCCTCCATGTCCTCCTCTGTAAAATGGGGTAAACACTGTATACCTCATAGGGTGTTAATGAAAATTAAATGCACAAAAGTTTGTGAAGTGATTAACATGGAATACATGGCAATTCCCCTTTCCATATTTTCCCCTCCCACTTTAGTCTCAGCTTCTCTACCCTTCCATTATCTTTGGGGAAGCCCTCTTGCTCTTCATCGTTCAGGGTAAATCAATAAACCAGTTCTTACTGAACACACATGTTGCACCAGGTTTGGTGTTGAGTGCCAGGAACATGAAGTGATCAAGTCCATCTGTGAAGAAGCCAGCCTAATAAGACAGTCCATTCCTCACTTCCGCATTGTTCTTAACAGTGCACAAACACAATTTTAGAAAACATTATGAGGTGGGTAGGCCAAGGCAGGACTTATCGTTTGTAATTTGCAGATAGGAAAACTGAAGCTCAGAGATGGGGCATAAAGGAGGGCTCCATCTTTTATGCCTCTTTGTCTCACTCTCAGTTGGAACAGTGACAGAACAACCGATAACATTCTAACACAGAAGAACCAGAGGCCATACAAGAATTCAGAAGGGGAGTGCATGGAAGGAAATTTTCTGGTTACTGGAGATGTGAGTTTTAATGTCAGAACTAAACAAAACTCTTCACCTAACTTCTCATTCTTCAGGACCCAGCTTTGGTGTGATTCTTCATTTCCCCAGTGCTTCCCTCTGCCATATAACCCATTACCTTGTGTGATAAAAATCCACTTGACTGGGAGCTCCCTGAGCAGGGACTGTGCCTGTCATCATCAGAGCTCTAGCACCAGTGGAACAGTAGGTACTCAGTATTTGTTGAATGAAGGGAGGTAGGAATGAGCACGGAGGGCATGGTTGAGGGGATACAGACATTGGGGGTCACGAAAGCTCAGCTCAGCATAGCAGATATTGTGCTGGGCCCTGGGGACCCTGAAGTGAATCAGAGACAGTTCTTACCCTTGAGGAGCTTCTAGTCTAGTGTGGAATAAGGGATTGCCAGAGTACAGAGGAGCCTCTTAACTAAGACTAGGGGCTAGGGAAGATTTCTCCAAGAAACTGGGTATCAGCTAGATAAAGACATATGACTGAGTATTCACATGAGAACATACATATGTAGCACACCAGGCAGGGGAAATAGCATAAGCATAGATAAGTGGGCAAAAACACAGCACTGATACATGCTAGAAGGGGGATAGTAGTTTATTATCATTATAGCAAAAACTCAAAATGGTGAGAGATGAGTCAGTAGTAGGCCAACATGAAGAGCTCATATGTTATACCAAGGAGATGACTTCACTGTCATCTCAAAGGTACCCAAAGTACTGAGAACTCTGATTCAAGTTACCAGCTCATGGGTCTAGTCAGGTCAGGGATCTCTTTTGCTTAGCAGAATAACTCCCAATGCACCCCCATCCAATTACTGTCAGACTCCTGGAAGGCCCTTCATCAGTAGGCCCAGGTGGTAACCTTTTCCTCAGGTTCATTAATAAAGATTCTCAGGGTCTACGAATCTAGTGAGTCTAGAAAGTTGACAACCAATTAAGCAGACTACCCTCTAATTGGCTTCAGAACAATAGGATTTCTGCTGTCTTAAATGTAGCCCAATTCTTAACTCATTCTGTTATGCTCCCCTGCCCCCAAATGATAGTGTCTACCTTTCCTGTCCAAAGGCATTTGTTATGGATCCACAGACTATGTCCACATTGCCTTCTTCTGAACTTGACCTCAGATTTTATTCAGAAAGTCACAACTAGCTAAACTCACCTCTCCTCATCCCAATGCTGCTCCAGAATATTTCTCTGCAGATTTGAATATTATGTTCAAATCCCTTCTCCATCCTACTCTGATATGTCCTCATCTCCATCATTTATCAACCTTCAACTCACAACCCTCTTGTCACTGACAATTTTGGCAAGAGACTGACTTCCTTTCTACCCTAGGCTTACTCTTATTCTCAGGTACTCTGAATTTCATCTGAACAATCCATCCAATACCTTGGCCTACTAATTTCTTGACCATTTAATTTCCATTGCCCTTCTTTTCCATTTTGCTTCAGCTATGCCCTTGTCTTATAACTTGAACTATTTTGACTTGGATTTGCATCTTTGGAAATGAAAGAGGTCAGATTAATTTTTATATCAGCCTCACTGGCTCAAAACTCAAGACCCTTGCATTGTTCAGTTTTTCATCATTATAACAAAATACTTGACATAAGCTCCTTAGAAGAAAAGATGTTTATTTGATTCACAGGTCAGGAGGTTCCAAGTCCATAGGCTTTTTTTTTTTTTTGTATGAGGGATTGGACTTAGGGGTACTTGACCACTGAGCCACATCCCCAGACCTATTTTGTGTTTTATGTAGAGACAGGGTCTCACTGAGTTGCTTAGCACCTTGCTGTTGCTGAGGCTGGCTTTGAACTCATGGTTCTCCTGTCTCAACCTCCCAAAATGCTGGGATTACAGGTGTGCGCTACAGCACCCGGCCAAGTCCATAGGCTTTGTGGTGAGGGCTACCCCTTAGCTGCATCATATTATGGCCAATAACAATGATGAGAGTGTGTGTGGAAGCAAGAAAAGTATATATCTTGAGCCAGGAAGCAATGAGAGCTGGATGGAGCCAGGCTTGCTGCTTTTATGACAACCCTCCCAAGAGAACTTGAAGACATCCTGAAAACTTCCTTCCAAGAGCACACCCCCAATGATCTAAGGACCTTCCACCTGGATCCACCTCTTAAAGCTTCCACTATCTCCCAATTTTGCCTTCCTGGGGACAAAGTCTTCCATCAGAGTGGACCCTTGGAAGACCCTGGAACTACACCCACACCATAGCAACCCTGCATGGCCTGGCCTCTGTATACTTCTCCAGCTTTATCTTTGGCTTACTCTATGCATACAATGTACCTCCCCCCTGTACCCCCACACACTTGCACATTGCTTCCATCCTATTTCAACCAAGGAAATGGGAACTATTCTTAGCATTTAATCCAGGGGGCATTGGTTATACAGGTGATGGAAGAACTGAGAAGCTGAACAGAATAAAGGAAACCCAGAGATCATAAGTGGAAAAAATTAGTATTATTAGAGGCAAAGAAAACTGGAACCAATGGAGTAAAAGTCAGAGTAAGAGGAGCAGCCACTGCTGAAGTAGCCGTCCAAGACAGCAGGGGGGGGAATGTCCATGTTCCACCTTTTGCCCCATGTCTAATTACCTGCCCCTTAGCTAAGCTTAACCAGAAGCCACAGTCATAGGAGCCTGGGAAGCACAGCCTACAGGGCTTGTGTCGGGGAGGACAGAGTAGTGTCAGGAACTCCAATTCCAGGAAGTATAATATTGTAGAGTCTCTGCCTCCACATGCCCTTTCCTGTATCTGACTGGGGATGACTCTGGCTAGAGCCCAGGGAGGCTAGTAAAAGGGAAGCATGTTTCTGCCTACAAGGGAAAGAGAGTGTTTAAAATTTGGTTTTGAGGGGCTGGGATTGTAGCTCAGCGGTAGAGCGCTTGCCTCGCATGCGTGAGGCCCTGGGTTCGATCCTCGGCACCACATACAAAGCAATAAAATAAAGACATTGTATCCATCAACAACTAAAAAAATATTAAAAAAAAAAAATTTGGTTTTGAAATACACATATACCAGCATAGTGTAGTGGGAAAACTGTCCCCAGAATAAGAGTTTGGAAAGGGTTGAAGGAGAAAGAATGGGAGAAGGAATAATAACAAACAGTTTAAGGACTGGCACAGCCATCTACTCAAAGAATATTGAAATTTTCTCTTGTTTGTTGACTTGTTTCTAGTCAATAAGTTTCTTAAGGACAGGGAACCCATTCACCTCTATGGCGCCAGGACCCATCATGAGTTCAGTGACTGGCAGGTTATGCACTGCCCGACCTACAAGAGATTTTACATCTCTACCTATTGCCAATTGACTTGCTGTGCCTCCTTGTGGGAAAAATATATCACCCACTCCATCAACATTTGGTTGATATGACTTGCTTTCACCAATAGATATGAGCAAAAGTGATGTGACCCAAGTCCCAAAAGAAGCTGCATAGTAGGGAGCTGGGATTATAGTTCAGCGGTAGAGCGCCTGCCTCGCATGCGTGAGGCCCTGGGTTCGATCCTCAGCACCACATACAAAGCAATAAAATAAAACATTGTGTCCATCTTTTTTTAAAAAAAAAAAAAAGAAGAAGCAGCTGCATAGTTTAGCCATTCTGGATTGGATCCCAGAGTAAGTAAGAAGGCATGAGGATCAGAGTCATAACTGACTTACAGCTTGCACATAATGTGAGTGAGAAGTAGACCCTTAGCATGTAAGCTCACCTGGTTTGTTGTTACCACAACATATTCTAAAGAAATATCACTGATATTGAGGTTGAAAATTTAAAAAGAAACCATTTTAGGCCTTGGTGAAGACACTATTGGATGACACAATAACATTAAGATTTGAGGGGCTGGGGTTGTGGCGCAGTGGTAGCGTGCTCGCCTAGCATGCTTGAGGCACTGGGTTCAATCCTCAGCACCACATAAAAATAAAATAAAGATATTCTGTCCACCCACAACTAAAAAATAAATATTAAAAAAAAAATTAAGATTTGAGTCTAAAGACTGAGTTTGAGTACTGAGACTGTCTGTCATCTACTACTTATATGGCTTAGAAAAGTTACATTATGTTAAAGTTCAAAAATAGACATAGGGTGTGGTATGGCTCAGTATGTGCAAGAAACATGAGCAGTCTGGACTGAGCTTCATCAGTAAAATCACTGATTTACTGCACTGCTGGTGACATGCAACTGTACAGGTACAGACACTGCACTACCATAGCTGATGATAATGCCACCTAACAAGCTGGGTGTGAAAATGAAGAGCACAATAAAATTGCTGTGAAAGCACATTTCGAGTTATATCACTGTTAGTTATCAATGCCAACTAGGTCTTTGTTTCTCTTCAACCAGGCTTAATAGGGACAAGGTTTCTATAGTTCATCTCAACCCCCAAAATATTTAATAAACACCTAAAATAAACAAGGCAAAGTAAAAAGGGTCTGTGGGGTGAGTAATAAGTAGGGGAATTGTGGAATCAAAATGAAATCAAGCTGGGCAGGGTGGCACATGTCTGTAATCCCAGCAGCTCAGGAAGGCTGAGGCAGGAGGATCGTTGTGGTTCAAAGCCAGCCTGAGCAATTTAGTGAGACCCTGAGCAACTCAGTGAGACCTTGTCTCTAAATAAAATACAAAAAGGGGTGGGGATGTGGCTCAGTGGTTAAGTGCCCCTGGGGTTCAATCTCTGATACCAAAAAAAAAAAAAAAAAAAAGAAAGAAAGAAATCAAAGTCGGATAGATCTAAATAGACCTACTCATTCAACTAATCCAAACCCCCTATTTTTCAAACAAACAGATCCAGAGGAAGCAAGATGTGTAAGGTCAGAAGCAAAGAGCTCCTAACTTCTAGTCTGGGGGCACTTTCCCACTATACTATGCTGGTATGCATTTCAAAACCATATTTTAAACACACTCTCTTTTCCTTGTAGGCAGAAGCAGATTTCTTTTTTTACTAGCATCCCTGGACTCTGGCCGGTCCAACAGATGCAGTAAAGGAACAAGAAGCTCCTTTCTGAGGGGCACATGGAGTCAGAGACCCTTCAACGTTATGCTTTCTATAATAGGAAGCCCTGAAACCACTTTGCCCTCCCAAAGATGCACCTGCCTCATAATCTCTCAGGTCCCAGGAATTTGGAGGATATAGAAGGGCTGCTGAGTGAGCTAAGAAAAGCCAAAATAAAGGAAGTCCTGAGGAGTAATCCCATAAGGCAGAGAATCTCATACAGCAAACCGCTGAAACTGACTTAATACCTGGAATAGCACATGGATAGGCACTGGGGCGAGGATGAGGAAGGCTGAGCATCCTCCCTCACTGTTCCTAGATTTGATCACATCCTTGCAAAATTCTTAACACAATCAACAAGACCCTGTATGATCCAACCCCTGCCTGTCTCTCTGTCCAATCTCATACTACTTTCCCCTGGATACTTTAGTCCCTGAGACCTGGCCTTTCCTCAATTTCATGAATGCTTCAAACTCTAGCCCATATTATTCAGACTGTTCTCTCTTGACTCTCACTCTTTGCCTAGCTAACTCTTCCTCATCCTCTCCTTCTCAACTTAAGGGTTACTTTCTCAGAAAGTCTGTGACTCTCTAGCCTAAAATTAGGTTTCTCTTTCACTTTCTTCTTAGCACATGTGGTGGACTTGGGTTATTTATACCTGCTCACCATTCCTTCCTTCTGGAAACCACCCTTTACATGATTATGTCACAGTACTTTCTACTTCCAGTTATTGGGATAAGCATAGGACTTACTGGTGACCAATCATAGTATTCCCTGAGATTGATATATGGTGATCAAGAGAGAAAAGGTTTCTTTTTATAGCAGTTGGGGAGATATGAATGTGGAGCCACCTTCATCCTTCTTACTCTGGTTATAGAAGGAAGTTGAGGGGATATATCAAGCTGAGAAACAGAGTGCAATTGAGTCCTGGGTCTAGTGGACTTCCTAGTTGCATGAGCTAATAATTCTATTTTTTTTAAACTAAGTTGATTTGGACTTTCATCACTTGCAATAACAAGAGCCCTAACTCAAGCAGAACTTATCACAGCTAACATATTTTTTGAGATATAATTAACATACCACACAGTTCACCCATTTGCAATTCTTAACATGCATCTATGTTTATTTATATAATTATTTGTTTAATGTCTCTTTCCATGCTAGTTCCATGATGGTAAGAATTAGAACTATTTTGTTCACTATTATATCCTGAGTGTCAGGACAAAACCTAGTATAAAGTATGTGCTCAAATAAACATTTTTCAAAGAATAAGTGAAACATATGAATGATTATCTACCCTGTTCTGGATGCTTGAGACAATGAAACAAATAGGACATGTTCCCTGTTCTTAAGGGCTAGGAAGAGAGAGGAATATGTAAATGGCAAATTCTGGTAAGCAATAGAGGAAAGCTTGGGAAGTTGTGTAGGACAGAGATGGGTAACCTTGATCTGCCCAAATATAACCAATTCATAGCCTTCTTCAAGTACCTCCTTAAATCCTGCACTAAAAATTAGCTCTTTTTATATTTGCATTCCCGTGTGCTGGCAGTGTCTCAGGGGACTGTGGATTGAAGGTATAATGAGATAACCTGAAATTATCCAAGTGTGGGCTTTACCACATGCTTACTGTTTTGTGAATGAAGAGGAGGCACTTTCTGGAACCTGAGAACTTTTGTGATAGAACAGGAACAGCAAGGCCCAAGATGACCCAACCATCTCATTTATTAGGCCCTACAGTTTGGTAATTTCTAGTCTATTCCACTTCAGAGAATAAGGATGAGGAGAAAGAATTATAGGACACTTAACACATCTCTCTCTCCCCTAATACACATAATACAAACATATATAACACATAATTCACATTTTTATGCCATAATGTTTACTGACCTAAAAGCCAAATATCTGTACTTTAGAAACTGTCAGAGAATATAATTTTATGTTCCATGCTCCTTAATACTTAAAACATTTAGGGTGTGACAAATACATAGGGAGACTGGCTAAAAGTCCAACAGTCCATCTTTTCCTCTAGAGGAAGATTTCATATATTCTACAGATATGGAACTCTTTCTCTAAGGCAATTGTACATTGAATCACAGTATTTACAATAAAATAAAATTAAAACTGCCCTTTTAGGCAAAGATAGGTATGGGTTCTTCTATGTGGCTACTGAAACATGCCTCAGTATCTAGGCCTCAGTGGAGTATAGGAACAAAATGCTCCAACTCTGGAAAAAGCACCACTGAGCTACAAACACAAACCACATAGTTTTGCCTCTCTATACAGTTACTTTTGTTGTGAAGTGTTTGGGCAAGAACCATCAGTTTGCATTGAGAGAAATGTTAAGAAACAATCTATGATGTTCAGTGTTGTTGGAAGGATGTGCAATATCAAGGACATGGTCACATTCAGTATATAGAGTCTTCTCAGTAGTTACAAATGAAGAGCAATGCTTCTCTGGAATAATAGGTTTGCTTTTACATTAAGAACACTTAATATAACATAAATTGTGTTTTCCTCTTTGCAATGTTTTATAGGAAGCTCAAAGGCAATATTTTGGTCCAACTCTTTAAAGTGCCCAAGAATGTATATAAATATAAGATATATTTATGAAATACATAAATATGCATACATATATGCACACATATACACATGCATCATACACATACCAAGCTGCTCTGCAAGGAGCCGGCCCTTCTCGGTGGGAATAACTCTCTCTTCTTCCATGTCACATTTGTTCCCCACCAAAATAACCTGTGCATTGTCCCAGGAGTAGGTCTTGATCTGAGTAGCCCTAAAAAAGAAAGAACTATGCTAGAGATGGGAAGTTTGTGTCCCTCAAATTCACAAGTTGAACCTAAACTTCCATGTAATGGTTTTACAGGTAGAGCCTCTTAGAGGGAATTATGTCACCCAGCTTCTCTGATTCTGGAGAAAAGCCATGACATAGAAGCTCACCTTCTTCTATCCTCCTTTGATTAAAGGTACTGGGAATTGGCCCCTCCCAGTCACATGCCCATTCCCTTATCCTCTTTTCTTCATGTAAGTAATGCCCCAAGAAGAAAGACATCATTTGCTCAGAGATTGTACCTCTGGGGCACTGTACTGATTTCTATTGCAAATTGAACCTGTATGAAGTTGAACTAGATTTGCTATTAGGCCCCAAATCCAGCCCAGGGATAGTGAAGTGCCATGTGGATTCACTCTCCACTATAGCCAGAATAATCTTCCTGAAAGATAAATCCAAATTTGTGAATTTTCAATTCAAATGCCATCACCTATGAGATGAAATCTAAACCCCAACACACAAAATCTTTCACGATAGAGCTGAGGTTGTGGCTCAGTGGCAGAGAGCTTGCCTCACATGTGTGAGGCACTGGGTTCGATCCTCAGCCCCACATAAAAATAAATAAACAAAATAAAGACACTGTGTTCATGCATAACTAAAAAAATATTTTTAAAAAATCTTTCATGATATGTGCCCTTCTTTCACTCTCACGGTCTCCTCTTTGCACTTCTATATTCTTTCTCTGAAAATTCTTATTTGTCCCTCAGGCTAACTCCTGTTCACTTTACAAAATGCAGCGTTGGGTGTCATCAACCCCAAGACACTTTCTTGACTCTCTAAACTGGGTTAGACAGGCCTCCCCTGGGTTCTCAGAGCCCTGATGTCTCAATTCATCACTGCACCTGTCACATAATATTCTCGTAGCCTATTCCTGCTCTGACTTCTCTCATCTGAGAACTCCTTGAGAGCAGGAGCCATGTCTGAGTCATCTGGGTTTCTCTAACACACAGCATAAATCCTAGTGCACGTTAGGTTTTCATGAACAGTTTGCCAAATGAATGAATGAATAAATGAGTTTTGTACCAGTCCTGGACAGCGTTGAAGGACTCTTCATTGGTAATGTCATACATTAGAATGAAGCCCATAGCCCCACGGTAATAGGCTGTGGTGATTGTCCGGTACCGCTCCTGTCCAGCTGTGTCCTAGATGGGAAAAGGAAAAAGTCAGCTTCCTGAAAAGTCTGCTTTGGTTCCAAAAACTTCTCCAAGACAATTAACTAATAATCTAAGGCATATTTAAGGAGTGTTTATTATGTGTTGTGCTGTGACTAGAATAAAATGATTTTTAAAACCTTGTAGAAATAAGAAAATAATTAAAATCTCAATAAAGATGGGCAAGATATGAATAGTTTATACAAGGAAATATAAATGAATAATTATTATGTTAAAATATTTAATCTTTTTTTAGATGGACACAATACCTTTATTTTATTTATTTATTTTATTTGGTGCTGAGGATAAAATCCACAGAGATTTTAGCAAGCACTCCACCAGGGAGCCATATCCCAGCCCCCAAAGCTTTAATCTTTTTTTTTTTAATTTTTTTTAGTTGTTGATTGACCTTTATTTATTCATTTATTTATATGCGGTGCTGAGGATCGAACCCAGTGCCTCCCACACGCAAGGCAAGCGCTCTACCACTGAGCCACAGTCCCAGCCCCTTTAATCTTATTCTTAATAATAGTTCTCATTATAGATGAGGATGCAGTGAGATGTACAAACTTGTTTGTGGGAGCAGAACTTCTGTTAGACCTTTTTGGAAAGGAATTTGGAAGTTTCAAGAGCATTAAAAATGTTCATACCCTTGGCCCCAGAAATATTCCTTCTGAATTTTTTCCTACATAAATCAGATAAATATTTATGCACAAAAATGTTTGTTATGGAGCTGGGGTTGTGGCTCAGTGGTAAAGCACTTGCCTAGCATGTGTGAGGCACTGGGTTCGATTCTCAGCACTGCATATAAATAAATAAAACAAAGATCTATCAACAACTAATAAAAAAAGTTTGTTATGGCTTTATTTTTCATCAATTTATATATTCAACAAGAAGATAATGGTTAAAATATAAGAATTTTTATGTAAATGAATATGAGAATACTTAATGACATGGGACAATGTTTACATATGTTATGTATTATCAGTACTGCAAATTTATATAGAGATGAAAACTATTAAAAAAAACACATCAAGGGCTGTGGATATGGCTCAGTTGGTAGAGTGCTTGCCTCACATGCACAAGGCCCTGGGTTCAATCCCCAGTACCACCAAAAAACAAAAACAAAAACACATCAAAAATTTAATAGAGGGGGCTGAGATTGTGGCTCAGTGGAAGAGCACTTGCCTCGCATGTGTGAGGCACTGGGTTCAATCTTCAGCACCACATAAAAATAAATAAATAAACAAAATAAAGATATTGTGTCCATCTACAACTAAAAAATATATTTAAAAAAAATTTTAATAGATAGTCTGGGATTATACCTCGGTGGTAGAGCACTTGCCTCGCATGCATGAGGCACTAGGTTCAATCCTCAGCACTGCATAAAAATAAATAAATAAAGATATTTGTGTCCATCTACAACTAAAAATATATATATATTTTTAAAAAGTTAATAGAAGCCGGGCGCGGTGGCACATGCCTGTAATCCCAGCACTTTGGGAGTCTGAGACAAAAGAATCGCGAGTTCAAAGCCAGCCTCAGCAATGGCGAGTCGCTAAGCAACTCAGCGAGACCCTGTCTCTACGTAAAACACAAAATAGGGCTGGGGATGTTGCTCAGTGGTCAAGTACCCCTGAGTTCAATCCCCGATACCAAAAAAAAAAAGTTAATAGAAATTATCTCTGAATGACAAGAATTACTGTTGACAAAAACAAGGTCTTGAATCCAGGACTTCTAATTCCAAGTCTAATGATTTATTCAAAAGCATTTATTGAATACCATCTATAATGATAATAAAAATAAGTCATGATCACAGTAATAATTATGAAGTGCCATTATTTGTACGTACATTGCACCTGTATCCAGAAACTTAAGAAAAACCAAGTAGAATATGTGCTGTGATACTCATCTGATAGATGAGGAAACAGATTCTGAGAGATTGTCCAATACATGTCAGAACCAAGATTAAAATCAAGTCTTTCTGACTCCTACATCCATTATAACATATTGCCTTAGCCATGACCATACTTTGTGTGAGGTAAAAATGGAACAAGCACCAACCCTGTTCTCAAGAAGTCTCTGTAGAATTGTGGAAGTGGCTAAGATATACCAGTGAACTGATAATTAGCGATATGAGACAGTATATCATCAGAACCAGATAAGTGATACAGAAAAAATGTGAAACACAAGTTCAAGAAGGTAGAAACAGGGCTGGGGTTATAGTGCAGTGGTAGCGTGCTTGCCTAGCACGCGTGAGGCACTGGGTTCAATCCTCAGCACCACATAAAAATAAAGATATTCTGTCCACCTACAACTAAAAAATAAATATTTAAAAAAGAAAGAAGGTAGAAACATAGTGGTTTGGGGAAGTTATGGATGATATCAAAGCAGAGATCATGTATGTTATGCTAGTCCGGACTCTTCAGTTACAAGCAATCCTCAAATCTCAGCAGTATAAAGAAAAAGGTTTTATTTTTCATTTTTGGTACGTGCCCACTAAAGGGTTGGCTGAGTGTTCTGCTTTTTGTCCTTCTGATTCCAGGATAAAGACTGACAGAGAACTTCCAAAAGGAGAGATAGTGCATGAGTCATGTTTTGACCCATAAAATTTCCGCTTTCCCGTTTCACTAACCAAAGCAAGTCAGGTGTGCACACTCAACTTCTAAGGTGTAAGAAAGTACAATCCCAAAACATACTCAGGAGTAGAACCGGAAATATGGAGAAGACAGCATAGTGATTTCCATAAGTAGGCTCTGCACTGAGCCCAGGAGCACTGCCAAGATGTGCTTATTTGGCAATACAATGAAGACAATAGAGACTTTTTTTTTTAAATATATTTTTTAGTTGTAGATGGACATAATATCTTTATTTTTACTTATTTATTTATTTTATGTGGTTCTGAGGATCGAACCCAGTGCCTCATGCATGCGAGGCAAGCGCTCTACCACTGAGCCACAATCCCAGCCCCCAATAGAGACGTTCTTAAAGAGTTTTCTAAAAAGAGAAGTGGAGGAAATATATTTTAGCAATAGGAAGAATTTTTGCCAATGTGTATTCCAGAAGAACTTAAAGAATGGTGGGAAATGGGTAAATGACAAAGCTAGAAAGAGCTTTGAATGCTGTGCTATGGAGTATGGACTTTATCTTTTAGGAACAAAGACTTTGAGGCAGAGGATTAACATAATTAGATTTTAGCTTTAAAAAGATCACACTGCCAGAACCCAGTGTGGTGGCCCAAACTAGTAATCCTTGCTACTCTGGAGGCTGAGGCAGGAGGATCAAAAGTTCAAGGCCAGCCAGGGAAATTTAGCAAGAGCTTGTTTCAAAAAATATCAGTATACAAAATCAGCATATGAAAATCAACAACTTTCCTATGCATCGATAATAAATCTGCTGAGAAAGAAATCAGGAAAACAATTCTTCACAATAGCCTCAAAAAAACAAACATAGGAATAAAACTAACCAAGGAAGTGAAAGACCTCTACAATCAAAATTACAGAATGCAGAAGAAAGAAATTAAAGAAAACACCAGAATATGGAAAGATCTTCCATGTTCATGGACAGAATTAATATTGTTAAAATGGTCATATTGCCAAATATGATACACAGATTTAATGCTACTCCCATCAAAATACCAATGATGTTCTTCACAGGACTGAAAAAAAAAGTTCTAAAATTCATTTGAAAGAATAAAAGACCCAGAATAGCCAAAGCAATTCAAAGAAAAGAAAAGAAATGCTGGAGGCATCATAATATCCAACTTCAAATTACACTATAGGGCAATAGTAACAAAAACTCCATGGTACCAGCATAAAAACAAACACATAGACCAATGGATAGAAGACAAAGACAAACCCACACAGATACAGTCTTCTGAATCCTACAAAGTCAAGGAGAAAAAATAATTTTTTTTTTTTTTTTTTTTTTTTTTTTAAGAAATGATGCTGCGGGGCTGGGGCTGTAGCTCAGTGGCAGAGCACTTGCCTAGCATGTGTGAGGCACTGGGTTCGATCCTTAGCACCACATAAAAATAAACACATAAAATAAAGGCATGCTGTCCATCTACAACTACAAAAAAAAAATTAAAAAAAAAAAAGAAATGATGCTGGGAAAACTGGTTATCCATATGTGGAAGAACAAGACTAGATCCCTATTTCTCACTCTAAACAAAAGTCAACTCACAGTGGATCACAGATCTAGAAATTAGACTAGAAATTTTGCAACTGCTAGAACATAGAGTCAATACTTCAATATATAGGTGCAGGCACAGGCAACAACTTCCTCAAATCAGACCCCTAAAACTCTAGAAATAACACCAAGAATTAATAAATGGGATGGCATTTATTTAAAAACTTCTGCACAGCAACAGAAACAATTAAGAATGTTAAGAAATGACCTACAAAATGAGAGAAAATCTTTGCCAGCTACCATTCCGACAGAGAATTAATATCTAGATTATGTATAAAGAACTCAAAAAACTTAACTCCAAAAAACAAACAGCCTATCAATAAGTGGGCAAATGAAATAAACAGACAATTCTCAAAAGAAGAAATACAAATTACCAACAAATATATGAAAAAATGTTCAACATCTTTAGCAATTAGGGAAATGCAAATCAAAGCTACACTGACATTTTATCTCACTCCAGTTAGAATGGCAGCCATCAAGAATATAAATAATAATAAATGCTGAAGAGGATGTGGAGGGGAAAAAAAACACTTCTGCACTATTGGTATTGTAAATTAGTATAACCACTATGGAAATCAGTGTGGAGGTTGCTCAAAACACTAGGAATGGAGACATCATATGACCTAGCTATACCACTCCTTGGTATTAATCTTAAAGAATTAAAGTCATCATATTGTCAGGATACAAGCATACCTATGGGGTTTTTTTTTTTTTTTTTTCTTTCTTTCTTTTTTTTTGGTACCAGAGATTGAACTCAATGGCACTCGACCACTGAGCCACATCCCCAGCCCTATTTTGTGTTTTATGTAGAGACAGGGTCTCACTGAGTTGCTTAGCACCTTGCCGTTGCTGAGGCTGGCTTTGAACTTGCAATTCTCCTGTCTCAGCCTCCCTAAGTGCTGGGATTACAGACATGCGCCACCACACCCAGCTGCATACCCATGTTTATAACAGCACAATTCACAATAGCCAAATTATGAAACTAGCCAAGGTGTCCTTCAACGGATGAATGGATAAGAAAATGTTGTGTATATACACAATGGAGTTTTATTCAGTCATGAAGAATAATAAAAATATATCATTTGCAGGAAAATAGATGGAACTTGTGAGTATTATATTAAGCAAAATAAGCCAAACTCAGAAAGTGGAGGGTCACATATTTTCTCTCATATGTGGAAGCTAGACAGGAAAAGGGGGAAGTTAATGGGAAATCTCATGAAAATCAAAGGGAGATCAGAAGAGTAAAGGAACGGGATGAGGGGGAGGGAAGAAGGGAGAGAAATGGGAAGAGAAACACTGAGGAATTATCTTGAGCAAATTATATTGTTTTATCATGTGAAGTTATGAATATGTAACAACAAATCCCACTATTATTTACAATTATAATGCACCAATAAAAATATGGGGGAAAGACTGCTAAGATTTCTTTAAAAATTAAGTTAAAATTTTAAAAAAGAGGCCAAGGATGTGGCTCAGTGGTAAAATGCTTACCTAGCATGTGCAAAGCCTTGGGTTCTATCCTCAGCACCACATACAAGGCAATAAAATAAAGACATTGTGTCCATCTACAATTAAAAAAAATATTAAAAAAAAAAACAGAAAGATCACTCTGGTATCATGTGGAGAAAGGAATGGAAGGAGAAAAGATGGGAGACAGGAAGGCTGCATAGAAGATCTTTACAGTTGTTCAGGTAAGGTCCAATAAGGATTTGAACTACAGTGGTAGCAACAGTAATGGAGTAGGAACAGATTCATGAGACATTTAAAAGGTGAATTGTAGGGGCTGGGATTGTGGCTCAGCGGTAGAGCGCTTGCCTCGCATGCGTGAGGCCCTGGGTTCGATCCTCGGCACCACATACAAAGCAATAAAATAAAGACATTGTGTCCATCTATAACTAAAAAAAATTTAAAAAAAAAGAAGGTGAATTGTAAGGTATGTTGACAGAATAGATGTGAAGAGATGAAAAATGAAGAGTAACAGTTATGGGCTCCGTTTGTCCATATTAGCAATTCAGCTCTGGCCCAGACTTGTACAACTTGACTCAACAAAACAAAACCTGCATTTAGCATATCCACCTTTCTTGAAGAACATACAAATCACCATCTCCTGTTCATTGAGCAGTCTTTGAGCATCTCATTCTTCATCTCAGCTTATCAGAATATTCCTTCTGACCACATACAGCACCTCTCCCTAGGATTTCTGGCAAATAAAATTTTCTCCAGGTCATAAATGAACATATGGAAGAATGGATGAATGGATAGATGGTGACTGAGTGAATGAATGAGTGAAGGAACATATAACACTGGAAATATTAGGTGCTATAGAAAGAAATGCTTGCTGTGTGCCATATCTGCACAAAAGCTCTGTGTATGTGTCTAAGAAACATTGCAGCATTATTTGATTTACTCTTCCCATGCCTTTGCCTCTGCTTCCTGAGCTTCTTAGAGCAAACTCTACAGACTTCTGCTGATTTGCAGGCTTAGTCCCTAAGTACTATCCAGCAGGATTTAGAATTAAGTCACCCTCCCTGATCTAAAGGTCCAGACAGGTCTGAGCTCCTACACAGCTACCAGGTCTCAGTTCTCCTCACTCCTCCCAAATCATGTACTATTCCTGTGTGAGAGTGTCTGATCCCCTGTCTCTGTCTAGAGCCTGACCCTGTGCCCTAGCCCTTTAATAGAAGAGTCTCATAGCCCAATTGATGCCCAACAAATTAGAAATCTTGATATGTAATTATAAAGGAGCTTGTACATGGAGTCAATTTCATCTCTATACTCCCAGTGCCTATCACAGACAGGGCTGTGCACACAATAGATTCAATCACTGCTTATTAAACAAAAAGGCCAAGCTGAGCTATGATGCACACCTGTAATTCCAGTGACTTGGGAGGCTGAGGCAGGAGGATCAAAATTTCCAGGCCAGCCTCAGCAATTTACTGAGACCCTAAGCAAATTAGTGAGACCTTATCTCAAAAGGAAAAATTTAAAAAAAGGACTGGGAATGTAGCTCAGTGGTAAAGTGCCTCTGGGTTCAATCCTCAGTTTAAAAAAAAATTATCTTTTTTTTTTTTTTTCTTTTTGTGGTACTGGGAATTGAACCCAGAGTCACTCCACCACTGAGCTACTGGGGAGTGAACCCAGGGACAGTCTACCATTGAACTACATCTCCAACCTTTTTTATTATTTTATTTTGAGAGAGAGTCTTGCTAAGCTGCCCAAGCTGGCCTCAAACTTCTGATCCGCCTGCCTCAGATTCCTGAGTAGCTGGAATTACAGGCACGCACCCTCCTACCAAAGCCAGAAAGGTCATATTGTTTTAAGATTAAAAGTATGGTCTTTAGAGTTAGACTTCTGAATGTGAACTACAGTTCCACAACTTATTATGTGACTATGATAGGCAGCCTCTAAGACGACTTCCAGTGATCACTGTCTCCTGGTATTCATACTCTTGGGCAATTTACCTTTGGGGCACCTAGTTTCTTAATGTAATACAGTTGGAAGAATAATAACACCCACTCATAGTTTTGATGAGAATTAAGAAAGTTACATAGCCGGGTGTGATGGTGCAAGCCTGTAATCCCAGCACTTAGGAAGGCTGAGACAGGAGAATCGCGAGTTCAAAGCCAGCCTCAGCAGCAGCGAGGTGCTAAGCAACTCAGGGAGACCCTGTCTCTACATAAAACACAAAATAGGGCTGGGGATGTGGCTCAGTGGTCGAGTGCCCCTGAGTTCAATCCCCAGCACCAAAAAAAAAAAAAAGACAGTTACATTTAAAGTGCTTGGAGGAGTTCCTGGTGCATAATAAGCTCCATACAGACATCAGTTATTGTTTTTTTGCTTCCCTGGGCCAGCTTCCCAGGATCTGCTCAGCATGTTTAGACAGGTCTCATGTCATGTATTACTTTCCTCTCATTCAAAACTGTCCCAGGATTCCTCCAAAGTCTCAATGTGATGCTTCCCTTAATGAATAGCAATGTGGCCTAATAGAAAGAAAATGGATGAGCTTGCTTTACTCTAACTCCTTGCTCTGTCATTACCAGCCATGTGATTTTTTTTTGGCGGGGGGGGGGGGGGGGGGGGGGGGGGGGGGGGTTCGGTACTGGGGATTGAACCTGGTACTGGGGATTGAACCCAGGGCCTCAGACATGCACTCAGACAAGTGCTCTGCTGACAAGCTCCATCCCCCAGCCCTTTTTATTTGGAGACAGGGTCTCTCTAAGTTTCCCAGGCTGGCCTTGAACTTACAATTCTTCTGCCTCAACTTCCTGAGTAGCTGGAACTACAGGCATGTACCATGACACCCAGCTTTAGCCATGTGATTTTGGACAGGTTGGTTATTTTATCTCTTTGGGGCTTAGTTCCTCACATATGGAATAGAAATGAAATGCTTAGGGTTTTGTAGGATTTTTCTAGTTAAGTAAAAAAATTTTTTAATGTCTGGCACATAAGAGGTAACCAAATGTATCATTATTTAACTTTTAAAATCAAATTTTAAAAATTATTAAGCCTTCATTTCCTCATCTGTAAGGTAGTGATAATAACACCAACCTTGAAGTGGTTCTGTGAAGATGAAAGATAATGTAAGAATTAGAGCCTGGCAGAGCACTGAGCACATGGCAGGTGCTCAGAAAAGTTCATAGTAGGGGCTGGGGCGGTGGCTCAGTGGTAGAGCGCTTGACTCGCATGCGTAAGTCACCGGGTTCAATCCTCAGCACCACATAAAAATAAATAATAAAAGATATTGCATACAACTAAAAAATATTTAAAAAAATATATCAAAAAGTTCATAGTAGCTGCTGTTACTGTTGATATTACCATTGCTATTTCACTTAAAGAAAAGCAAGCTTGGAAACAACAAGCGAGCTCTCACTATCCTCTGCTGAATGAAAGTAGCCCAGAGAATTGCTTCTAAACCTCCCTCTATCTTTTATTTTTAAAAATTACATTGACAAACATTAATTCCTCTCCCACTGATGAGAGTCAGAAATAGAACCAAAAGGAGACAGGAAGGAGAAAGAAAGAAGAATGACTCACTGGCTACTTGAGGAAGGAGACCATGTCATCAAGAACAATCAAATCGCTTCTAAGCAACAGATATTCATTGAACTCTTCATATGAGCAAAGCATTACAGCAAAGAATGGACACCAGAGTGAGCAAGCCACTGCCCTGGCCTCCAACAACTCTATCAGTGTGGCAAACAAACAGGCAAGAGGATGAAGACTAATGTCAACTGAACACCTACTATGTGCCACCTTTCATATGGGATCTTTTTATTATTTGTAGTAACAAAATAAAATTGATAGTTGAGCATTGCTATGTGCCACAGACTAAGCACTTTTCCCATTTTATTTAATTTTCAAAACAGCCTTCTGAAATACTGTTACCCCTATTTACAGATAAATAAATGTCAAATAACTTGCTATAAGATCTTGAAGTCAGTTTCAGCAAACTCAGAATTAAACTTGGGTCTTTCAGATTGCAAAACCTGTAGCTCTTTCCAGAACAACTTTTCTCCCACATTATTTCTATTAATTATTACTTCAGCCTGAAGCAAGTCAAGTTTGCATCTCTCTTTTACATATGAATTAACTGAGAGTCACAGAAGTTTAGAAAATTGCTAGAATCACAAGCTATAAACGAGCTGTCAACAGGTTCAATCCCCAGTATTGCAAGAAGAAGAGGGGGGAAAAAAAAGGCTGAGTTAGGATACAAATTCCATCTTCTGACCAAAGCCTGTGCATTTTCAACATAGCCTACAGCCAACCAGACTGTGTATTCTTTTTTTTTTAATATTTATTTTTTAGCTGTAGGTGGACACAATAGCTTTATTTTATTTTTATGTGGTGCTTTATTTTATTTTTATTTTTATTTTAGCTTTATTTTATTTTTATTTTACAATGATCCCTCACAGTCAGCCACATATACCCTACTCATGTCTGCTCCACATTTCTGTCCAGGCTACACTGACACATGTGCTCTCTCCTAGCTTTTCCAGTTGTCTCAACCATCATATTGTTGAATTCTAAACTTAAAAGGAACCTCATAAGTTATTCAATGTACCCCCTCACTCAAAATAGGCATTCTTTCCATGCCACATTTACATTGAATATTTCCAGTGTTGGACACACACCACCTCTCCAGGCAGTTATTCCATTGACAACAGTTCTGGTTATTGGAACATTTCTTCCTTTCATTGATCTTAAATCTACATATGGTACTTTCTTTTTATTTTAATTTTTTAGTTGTTAATGGATCTTTATTTTATTTATTTGTATATGGTGCTGAGAATCAAACCCAGGGCTTCACACATGCCAGGCAAGTGCTCTACCACTGAGTCACAACCCCAGCCCTACATATGGTACTTTCTATCCATTGATTTAACTCTGTTCTCTAGAAACACAAAGAATAAATCTACTGATGTATTTGGCAGCCATCCAAATATTTAAACCCTGAGTGTGTTTAACTTTTAGAGTTTACAATTTTTCCCCTTTATTATCTGTGTTAATTCACAGAAATTTGAGAGAAGAACTAGTATCTCCATTCTACAAAAGGGGCAACTGAGGCTTAAAGAGGCAAGGCAAGGACTGATGAAAATGAGTTTAAATAAAACCAGGTCTTATGTCTCCAAGAGACTGGCGCCCTTTTCACAAGGCTACATCTCTGATGTTTTCAATCACCTGTCACAGGGACCTTGACAATTAGCAGAATGACCAGAACAGAGAAGGGAACTTGAAACCCACTAAAGTAAGATGTTAAGCCCTGGGGGGATGGGGAATAGTACTGCTCTCTTCAGATGTCTAAAGTGCCTAAAGGGTTTACTATCTCTTTTTCTTTCAAATCTTTACTGGGCACTGATTTTGTGCCAAGATAGATAAGCAGATGGATATACCACAGTACTTATTTAAAGTCAACAGTGTCTGTTTACTGTAGAAGATAAACCTATATTGGAAAGGCCCCTTCCTGCACCTTCCTCATGCCTTTCCTTTAAATAATATCCTTCCTTCGTAGCTCAGCTCAGCATAGCATTTCCAGCCATCCTGGCAAAATCAAATGCTCCCCAATTATATGTTTTCTTGGCACCATGTGCTTTTCTTTTGTAGCACTCATCCCCGCTGTAATTTTGTATTTATTTGTATGATTATTTGATTGGGATCTGTCTCCCTTGCCAAACTGCAAGTGCCACAGGAACAGGATGTCTGGTTTCATTTACTATTGTGTCTCCAGTGCCTGGCACAGCACCTGGCATGTAAGGCTAGAGTGTTCCAATAAATATCTGTTGAAAGGATGAATTTATTGGGTGCCTGCAAACATTGTGGATAGAACACACTGAATTTCAGATGAGTCTTTCTGAAATTCTAATCTCCTCATCTCCCTCTGAGTCTAAATACCTTCCTTGGTTTTCTAAAGCCCACCGCTTCTCAGTAGATACAAACTATTCAAGATCTACTTCAGGGGGCTGGGATTGTAGCTCAGCGGTAGAGCGCTTGCATGCGTGAGGGCCTGGGTTCGATCCTCGGCACCACATACAAAGCAATAAAATAAAGACATTGTGTCCATCAACAACTAAAAAAATATTAAAAAAAAAAAAAAAAAAAAAGATCTACTTCAGGTTTCCCTTCCAGTTTCTTGTGTCTCATTCCTTGATGGGACCAATACATTCCAGTTTTGCCTAATTACCTGTGGTTTCCCAAATGCCCTACTTCTTCATACTCCTGTACATACTCCTTCATACCCCTGATCTTTGCCTGGACTGCCTCTTCCCTTTTATAATATGGGACCTTACTCAAAGGTCTTCTTTGAAGTTTTCCCTGACACACCAACACACAAAGTAACTTCTTTCCCTGCCCATAGAAGTTTTGGCATTGTGAAGCCAGAATTAAAAGAAGCAATCAGTAGAGATAGGTAAATCAGGTCAGATGAGATAAAGGAGGCCAATTTGAGTCCAGGAATTTGGAGACCACTCCTAAAGGATTGAAATGCTAGTGCCTTCAGGGCCCTTCCTCCACTCTTATCTAGATAACTTGCCCCTGCTCCAACCTGTTGCTAAGGTAATCTGTCCCAGTGTGGGGGCATACCATGAAATGACGCCAAGCAATCCGCCCGGGACAAAAGCATCCCACCCAGAGAGAGCCACATCACCTCGTGCCTATTGGCTGATCTCTATTTCCGTGCTCGTGGACAATGCATGATTCCCAACCTAAACACTTCTATACTGCTACCCGTGGACAAACGACTTCCGCATCCGTGGCTTAACAATGAAATGCTATGGGCCCTGAGCCCATATATAAGAATGTAACTTCCTTACAATAAACGGAGCTCCTGCTTGAGACAGATCCCTCCGGCATGTGGTGGTTTCACGCCAGACGACTTTACCTTTCTCGGCTGGACTTTGTTGGGTGCGCCCGGGGATTCCCCTTTCCCGCTGGTCGGAAGAGCTGACCCCCAGCACAGAACCCCGGCATCCCAGGAATTGTCCCTCCCTACAGAGAGTTATAAAAGTTGTTAATGCACTCTGGGCCCCCTTCCTGCCTGGATCACTCCACCTTGGTCCCTCCAGCCAATGTGCTTCTCACCTTTTGGCTATCCCACTGGAGCATCTCCTGGGCCTAGTCACATGCGTAGAAAGGAGAGAGATAAGGGGGAAGAGAACAAAGAAAATCTAGGATGTATAAAAGAGGCAGAACACTCTCACTTCTTGGGATACCAGGATACAAACTATAGCCCCTTTCTCCCTTCCAGGAGAAGTCTGAATACAGACCTTCTAAATAAATACAGACTTTTAAATAAACCCTGCTTTATATGCTTGCCTCAATATGTTTGTTTCTCTTATGTTATACTTCAACATGTGAGGAAGCAGAACTAGTCACCAATAACCAATGATATCAATTTATCATTATTCACATCATATTCATTATAGTTTTTGGCTTATCTGTCTGTCTTCCCTTTTAGACTGTGAGCACCTTCAGATGGAATTGTATTTAGCTAAGTCTCAGACCCTCAACTATAGCACCTAGCACATAGTAGGCACTTAATAAGAATGCTAGTAAATGAAACTCAAAGGTTGACTGTGCTCAGTTGGAAAAACTCATTTAGAACTTCAGGGTTGAATGAAATAAGCCCAGTGACATCGCATACACCACCACCTCTTTTTGGTCGCTTTCATTGATGTAGACAAAAAGAAGGAGGCCACACAAGGAGTGAGAGGTTAACTCTGGTGCCACCACCCCTGAGTCCTGCTACATACTCATTCCCCTAGTTTTATGGTTTGGATGTGAAGTGTACCCAAAAGCTCATGTGTGAGAAAATGTAAGAAGGCTTAAAGGTAAAATGCATGGGTTATGAGAGTCTTAACCCAATCAGCAAATTAATCAAATGGTAACTGAAGACAGGTAAGTTGTGACTGGAGGAGGTGGGTCCCTGGGGGCATACCTTTGGGGTATATATTTTGTATCTGGCAGGTGTAGTCTCTCTGCTTTCTGATCATCGTGTGAGCTGCTTCCCTCTGCCACACTCTTCCACCATATTGTTCTGCCTCACCTCAAGCCCTGAGGAATGGAGCCTGCTGTCCATGGACTGAGACCTCTGAAACCAGATCTCTCAGTCACAGCAGTGAAAAAGCTGACTAATACGCCTAGTGAGTCTTCTCTCTTTGCCCCTCTTCAATTCACTCCCTCCTGGCCAGATTGGGGTAAGGATGATGGGCACCAGGGAGGCAGGTAATGTGGGCGTTGGGGCTGGCTCTCCCCATACCCATTTTCAGAACCACAGATGCTCAGCTTCAAGCCCTTTCTATTTTGCAGCAGCTAGGAATTGTGGGTTTATGTCTCATGGGAATGGGAAGAAACAGGTTAAAAAAACTGGAGTCCAAGGACACATAGGTAGCAACTGGTTAGATCCTTCAGGGAAAAAGGCAAGAAAGGGCTACTAGAGTCCAAGACTGAGGATTATGAAGCACTCACTGACCTTTGTGATCCTATCTAGGCTTTGAAGTGCAGGTCAAAGGGTACCTATCTTGGGAAGTCCTTCAGGATCCCGTTTCAAAATTCATCACCATTCCTTTTGGAATGTACTTTGGCTTTTATTTTAGGAGTAGCATAGCACAGACTATTAGAGTTAGAAGATCCTTGTGAGAATATAATTTTCACATATATTTACTGAGTCTACTGTGCCAGTGAATAAGGCCCATGTGATTCTTACCCTCGGAACTCTCACAGTCCAGTGGGGAATTTACCATACAGGTGACACATGATATGATAGGTACACACAGGGTCAACTTCCTTATTTAGTCAGGGGTTTTTATTTGTTTGTTTGTTTTGTTTTGCTGCTATGACTAAAAGACCTGACCAGAACAATTTTAGAGGAGGAAAAATTTATTTGGGGGCTCACAGTCTCAGAGGTCTCAGTTCATAGACAGCAGGCTCTAATCCTCAGGGCTCAAGGTGAGGCTGAACATCATGGCAGAAGAGTGTGGCAGAGGGAAACAGCTCAATGATGATCAGAAAGCAGAGAGAATACACTTGCCAGATACAAAATATATACCCCAAAGGCACGCCCCCAATGACCCACCTCCTCCTGCCCGCCTTCACTCACCACTCAGTTAATCCCATCAGGGAAGTAATCCATTGATTGGGTTAAGACCCCCAATCATTTCTCCTCTAAACCTTCTTGCATTGTCTCATACATGAGCTTTTAGAGGACAGCTCACATCCAAACCATAACATCTCCCATTTTACAGATGGAAAACCAAACCCCAGAGGGATGAATAAACTGTATTCTTATTTTTGGCATTGGTCTCTCAGACAAAACCTTCAAAAACTCTCACAGATGTGACCACCAACTTCCATGATTTGGACTAAGATATAGGCACCACATTCTACTTCAAGCAGATAAACTGAAAATCATAGAGCTTCCTTTCATTGTTCTTCAATGTATCTGGCATATCTCAGACATTCAATAAATACTTGTTGAATAAATGGATCAGAGCACCTATGTCAGGAATTTGTTTCCACTCCCATCTATACCTCTCATTTAGACTGTAGAAGAGAGACTGTGCCTTGTCATTTCTGTACCCTCAGTATCTAGAGTAGTGCTTGGCACCTGCCAGCAAAAATATTTAATCAAGCTGGGTACTATTGCCCATGCCTGTAATCACAGCTACTCAGGAGACTTGGGCAGAAGGATTCCAAGTTTGAGGCCACCTTGGGCAATTTAGTGAGATTCTACCACAAAACAAAAATAGAAAGTGTTGGGGATGAAGCTAGATCAGTGGTAGAGTGCTTGCCTAGCACACATACAGCCCTGGGTTCAATCCCAGTATGGGGCACCAGGGGTGGTGGTGGTATGCAACAAAGAAGTGAATGGATGAGAGAAGGGTAGACAATATGATCTCTCTGTTGTCCTAAATAACATCCCCCAAAGACACACCCATCTTCTTGAAACCCTCTATTTCCTGGCTTCTGTGATACCTCACTTCTCTGGTTCTTTGCTGTCATCTCTTCCTGTTCCTGCTTTATCTCCTACACTGGTTTCTTATCCTCCCGTGGGTCCTCACTTCCAAGTTATAGGTGGAAGTTTCCAACTGTCTTCTGGACATCTCCACTTAGTCTGAATCCCTCTGACATGTACATGTTTAATTACTCCATTATCACATTTCATTTATGTCTTCTCTAGCAAATAAGTCTTCATGAACACCTCACACATGTCTGGACACACGGCAGGTATTCTAAAGATGTCTACCGAATGAACTATAATATCCTAGTGTTGTACACGGACAAATTTAGCATCAGAGTTGCTAATCCATTTCCTCTTCACTCTTTTTGCCTCCAAATTGATATCAGCACCATTCACAGCATTCTGAGAATTCTCTCTGGGGAATTCACTTAATTTGCCACCTGCTGTATCCTTTATGTGACTCACCCAACTCCCTTCAAGACAGGAAGATGTGGGGAGAAAAGTGAAGTAGGAGAGAGCCAGGAGGAAAAAGAGAATCTTGGAACAAGATTATGCTTAATATATCCTCAGGTCACAGCAAGTAAAAGGAAATGAGGAAAGTTAGGTCTGGTGCTGAAAATTGCAGATGATAAAAATAATTCTCTGGTCAGACAATGCACAGAAAAGAAATGGTTAATGGATGACTGTCCAATAAGTAATCAGGGAAATGCAATGTGAAATGATAAGATATAATTTTTACCTATTGATTTAGTTAAACTAAGGCTCCATGATATTAGATTTCCACAAAGATAAAATAAAATAGGAATTTCACTACTTAGAATATGTCTACAGGAAATAACCTATGAAACCTAGGAGAAGTTTTCCAAATGAGAATGATCATTGCAACATTATTCAAAACAGTCCCAAATTGGAAAGCAGTTAAAGTAGTCAAACAATGGTGGTGGTGGTGGTGGTGGGGGGGGGGTAGCTTTGAGGGGCTAGAGACAGGACCTCATTCTCTTACCAGTTTAGAGAACTCAGCACAAATTAACTGAAAGAAATACTGTTAACTGAATTAATTAATGAATGGATATGGTATATCCTTCCTATAAACTATAATGATGTCATTAAAAACATAAAAGACGGGGCTGGGGCTGTGGCTCAGTGGCAGAGCACTTGCCTTGCACATGTGAGGCACTGGGTTTGATCCTCAGCACCACATAAAATAAATAAATAAATAAATAAAGGTATCACGTTAAAAAAAAATAAAAGACTTTCTAATAATATTAGGTATATTTATGTTAAAATGTTAAATAAGATTCATAGAAAGAAATCAACAACATTTTAGTGTTCTAAAAATAGGATCAACACACATATTTTCTTCTTTAAGCTTGGCTATAATTTCAAAATATTTTTATATTACTTAAAATTTTTTTTTGCAGTTGTAGATGGACAACATGCCTTTATTTATTTATTTATTTGTTATTTCTTTAAATATGTAATTTTTTTAAATTGTAGATGGACACAAATATCTTTATTTATTTTTATGTGGTGCTGATGATCAAACCCAGTGCCTTACACATGCTCGGCAAGTCTTCTGCCACTGATCTACAGCCCCATCCCCTATATTACTTTTATAACTCAGAAGAAAACTAAATCCCTAGTGAAAGCTGGCAGTTACTATTCTTATTATCAAGTAGTCCAGGGAGAAGGAAATATGGGAAAAACATGGAAGACAAACCATAAGTTGATATTGTAGCTAGATAGTGTAGTTCTTGTACTATTTACTCTTCTTGTTTGAGTTAAATATGTTTGAAATTTTCCATAACAAACAGCTAAAAAAAAAAAAAAAAATAGGAAGACCTGAAACAACACAGCATCTTGGAAGAATATCAGGAGTTCCATTTTTAATGTGACGTAAAACTCCATTTCATGGATGTTAAAATGCCTACTTTTCCACATTTAAGCATCTCTGAAACAAGGATGTATCTTACAAGTGACAATATCTTAGATTCTCTGAAACACAATAATAAAAAACCAGGTTGGGGAGGAAGTAGGAAGTGAGGCTGAAGCTAGATTTTGATTGTCTTGAACACCAGGCCAAGGCTCTGGGACACTGTCCTGAGGAAAATGAGTGATGCTCCTGTCACCAGGAGGACATTCAGTAAGTATGTGCTAAATGGTAAGGGTGTTGTGACTGCTGCTCATGTCAAGGGCCAGCAGACATTGGCTTTTGTGGGAAAAGTGTTTGAGGCCTTGCCCTCCTCTCTCTTGTCATGAGTCCCAGTTCTCTTCTTCCTCAAATCTCTCACATTACTTTCATTTTTCTGAAAGCATAATTGTTTACCTGGAACCTAAGTCAGCACCATCACTAATATGAGTATCCACAGTCCTGAGTCCCCACAGCAGCTTCTGATGTGACATTCTAAAGCCAAAAATCTCAGCTTGACACTTGGCCTGGGGACCTACTACTGAACTCATTCCCGAATAGAGATACAAGGAGTTAACGTACAGGGCAGGCAAGAGATTAAATTGAACTTCTCAGGACATCTGGGACTTAACTAGAAAGAGAAATCAGGAGTTCAGGATCTCCAGCCTGCTCTGGGCTGTGCTTTCCCTCTGTGTCTCAGAGCTGCTTTCTTCAGGGATTTGGCCTGAGTAACCATAGCAGACAAATCCCTTGAGGATCATTTGCATACAGGTGCCAGAGTATTCTAAAAATAGGATCAACACTCTTGGCTCCACAAAGCAAAAGCCTTGAAATTTATTTATAAAGGATGTGGGGGCAACCACGTGAGAAAGGAGAAGGAACCTCTCAGGGGCAGCCTAACAACAGGAAGCTATAATATGCAGACTGAGAGTCAGGAACCCTGACTACCACTCATTTAATTTTACCACTCATTTGCTTTGTGGGCTTAAGAACAGCCTACACCGGTACTTTGGATCCTCCATCTTTAAAAAAGGGATATTAGACTGGATGATTTTTAGGGCTATATGGAGCTATAAGGATATTATATACATTACATCAGGATACGAAATAATTATTATTACAATGAAATAATAACTGTTAACATGAGTTGAGTACTTATTAAGTGTCAGGCACTGTGACAAGTATTTTTCATACATTACTTCAACAATCTTCACAACCAGCTCTTTGAGGTGAGCAGGAACTCAAAGATACTGATGTACTAAGAAGAATTTAGAAAGTACTTGCAAATATTCCCAGTTAGAGAGTGTTAAAACTGGGGATTTAACTCCTATGCTATTCTGTCTTCCAGTTTGCTACGATGCTAAACTTGTCCTTGATTTTCTAACCTAATGGTTTCAGGGACTTAGGTTCATGTCACCCCTCTCCATTCTTTTCTCCCTAGGTTCTCACCACCCTGGGCTACCACTGAAGTTCCAAACATTGTGTTCCTCCATATCTGTGCTTTGCTCATGCTGTTCTTTCTGCGTGGAACAGCCTGATCCCCTGCCTGCTGAACTAGTCCCTACTTACCATCCAGACTTCAGCACAAATGCATCCCCCTCTATAATTCATTTCCTGCAATACCCACAGGCAGAAGTTATGACTGGGTACAATTTGCTGAGATAGAGTGTGCCAGGCACCATAGTAATTCTTGCCGCAACTTTCAGGGACAAGTTCCTTTTTCATGCTCTTTTTATATATGAAAAAATTGAGACTCAGAGACTAAATATCTTGCCTGAGGTCATACAGATGAACTGTATGATCTGATCTCATGGTTTTCCTTACCCCTATTCTACCCACTTTCTAACCAAGCAGTATAGGAATTGCTACATTGTTTGTTTCTTCCATGAGATAATAAACTCTTCTAGTGACTTTTATGTAAACTCTACATATAAATTCTTTCTGTAAAGCCTTGTAGTGGTTTTGTTTGTTTGATTCAATTTTGAATGTTTGTATGAACAGCTGAGAGATCATTTGAGCAGTGTACCAGGCTAGAGTCAGGACCAAAGGGAAAACAAAAAGTTAAATCCCTCACTGTGTCTAATCTTTCTCTGCCACTTTAAATTCCTTTGGAACAAGATTTAAACAAGAAAAATCTATACTCCTTGGCACCCACTTCTGTTCTCACCTCAGGAGTGGGATAACCTCCTCCAAGAAGCCTATTGAAATTACCCTAATTCTCATCATTTCCTTAACTTTAGTGTTCCTTTAGCACTTAGGTGTTATTTAATTAAATACTATAAACCTTAATGAAGAGGTACTGTGAGGGACAGCAGAAAGAGTATAGATTTGGGGATTAAGCCCATCAGAGTTCCAATTCCAGCTCCACCACTTCCTGGCATTTGACCTTAGACCCAGTTACTTGACTTTCTGAATGGTAGACTTGCTAGCCACAAAATAGTGTGGATAAAAACATCCTTTTCTACTATTGTTGGCAGGATAAAATGAGATTAAGTGTTGCGACAGTGCCTTGTCAGCTGTAAAGCTCTGTATAAACATGAGTGATGTTCATGCAGCTTACAGTTTGCCCTCAACCTATTATTCTTTCCCCCAGAACCAGCTCTAGGCCAGGTCTCAGATTCCTGGGGAGGTGGAGTACAGAAGGAGGAGCTCAAGAAAGTTGGGCTGGGAACTGCTTGAACAAACTTCTGCTGCAAGGAAATGAAAGGACTTATTACCTCCACTGGTAGTAAATTTCTAAGCCAGCCTTTGGGCTCTATCAGTTGATACAGCATCAACCAGTGGGACTGGACAGTACCATAAGAGGGCACTTTTTCCCCTTACAAAATAGCACCTCATGGCAGCCTGAACACAACTGCCAATCTCAGGAACAACTTGGATTTTTTTTTTTTGTTCACTCTTTCTCTCCTCTCTTACCTTCATTATCTATTCTTCCCCAAGTGTAGCTGAGGAAACTGTGAAAAATTCAGCCTGAAGCCCTATGTAAAATAATTCTTATAGCAAACCCAGCCCTATAGCACATGCCTGTAATTCCAGCTCCTCAGAAGGCTGAGGCAGAAGGATCACAAGTTCAAGGCCAGTCCGGGCAACTTAGTGAGATGCTGTCTCAAGATAAAAAATTTTAAAAAGGGCTGGGATATAGCTCAGTGGTAGAGTGCCCCTGGGTTCAATCCCCAGTACTATAAATACATACATAAAAATAAAATAGTCCCTGTAACAAGTCACAGTGGCATATACCTGTAGTCCCTGCTACTGGGGACACTGAGACAGGAGAATCACTTAAGCCCAGGACTTCAGTATCCACTTGGGAAGCATTGTAATACTCTATTTCAAAATAGATAACATTAAATAGTTTCTTAAGAGGAGGCTGTGATGTCCTGGGATAGCTCCAGTACAGCATTTTATTGTTGCTTGTGGTTAGGTCTCACTTTTTGTGAGAATAGTGTGGTTAGGTCTCACTTTTTGTGAAAATAGTGTGGTCCAGTGGGAGTTGTGGTTGGGAGTGATTAAAAAAAATCTTGGGGGGCTGGGATTGTAGCTCAGTGGTAGAGTGTTCGCCTCGCATGTGTGAGGTACTGGGTTCGATCCTCAGCACCACATAAATAAATAAATAAAGATATTGTGTCCATCTATAGCTAAAAAATATTTTTAAAAAAATCTTGGGTTCAAGTCTCACTTAACCCATTTACCAGTTATGTGACCTTTGGTAAAGTATATACACACTTTGCCTCTTTGGGCCTCAGATTCCTCATGGGTGTAATGAAGATGACAAGACCGCCTCTTATGATAATCACATGAAATTCCAGAAATATCAGATGATCTGCTTGGACGGGTGTCCACAATGGCTCTGACAGAAAAGTGAGTAAGAAAATAATGTGCTCCTTCTACAGAGGCCAGCCAAGAGAAGCTTCAGACCTCCTAGCCACTGAAGGGTAGAACTGATGGAGGAGGAGGGAGACTAACTCGGGGACTGATCATTCACTTTTATTTTACCAGTATTTTGGGTTTTGTTTGTTTGTTGTTGTTATTGTGGCAACACTGAAGATTGAACACAGGGCTACTCTGCCACTGAGCTACATTTCCTTTTTAAAAATTATTATTTATTTACTTATTTTGAGAGAGAGTCTTGCTATGTTGCCCAGGCTACCCTCAAACTTGCCATCTTCCTGCCTTCCCAGCTAAGATACTAGGCATACACCACCATGCCCAGCTCTTCTGCAAGTCTTTATTGAATTCTTATTCTTGGCAAGGCCCTATGCCTGTGCCTGGTGCTGGAGCTATAGACATGAGTGAGACCTGGCCCCTGCCTTCAGGGAGCCTGCAGTCTGTGGGAAAGACAGGTATGTTCCAGAGGCTTGCAATATAGCTGATAGGTATGGAAAGTTAAGGATAAGCCTTTAATCCAGGTTTATGGGAGTGTTGGTAAACAAAGTTCTAGAAAAGAGGATATCTGAATCAAGTCTTGAAAGTCAAATGGCAGAGAATGAGAGAGGAAAGGTCGTCACTAGGGAGAAGAGAAAAACCTGAACAAAGCAAGGAAGAAAAATGTGCATCCTTAGCTGGGCACGATGGCACAAGCCTATAATCCCAGCACTTAGGGAGGCTGAGACAGGAGAATCGTGAGTTCAAAGCCAGCCTCAGCAATGACGAGGCGCTAAGCAACTCAGTAAGACCCTGTCTCTACATAAAACACAAAATCGGGCTGGGGATGTGGCTCAGTGGTCGAGTGCCCCTGAGTTCAGTCTCTGGTACAAAATATATATATATATATATATATATACATACATATACATATACATATACACACACACACACACACACACACACACACACACATCCTTGACTCTCACAGCCAAGAAGAGCCTAAAGAGACAGGACAATTAAATGTAAATGGTATTCTGGATGGGATCCTGGGACCAAAAATAAGGAGGGAGGCCACACTGGGTAAAGTGTAAGAAAAATGGAATATAGACTTCAGTTAATCAGAATGTAGTGCTATTGGTTAATTATAACAGATATGCTATACTAACATAAAATGTTGATAATAGGGAAAACCGAGTATAGGGTAAATGGGAACTCTGTATTATCTTTGCTCTTTTTCTATAAATCTAAGACTGTTCTAAAATATTTTATAATAAATTTAAGTGCATGTGGTGCTGGGACTAGAGGTTTGGAGTACATGTGAACATGGACTGCCTGAAGGGTGAGTTTGAAGATGGGGCTGGAAAGGCAAGAAGGATCTAGAGTGCCAGGCAAAAGGATTTATTATATATATATATAATTTTTTTTAATTTTTTTAGTTGGCGATGGACCTTTTTTTTTATTTTTATTTTTATTTTTTGGTACTAGAGCTTGAACTTAGGGGCACTTGACCACTGAGCCACATCCCCAGCCCTATTTTGTGTTTTATGTAGAGACAGGGTCTCACTGAGTTGCTTAGCACCTCGCCATTGCTGAGGCTGGCTTTGAACTTGTGATTCTCCTGTCTTGGCCTCCCTAAGTGCTGGGATTACAGGCTTGTGCCACCACGCCCAGCTGGCAATGGATCTTTATTTATTTATGTGTGGTGCTGAGAATTGAACCCAGTGCCTCACCTGTGCTAAGCAAGCATTCTGCCATTGAGCCACAACCCCAGCCCCAGGATTTATTATATATTGATGGGGAGACCCTGGATTTTGAGCACTGCAGTGACGGTGATCAGAGAACATTTGGAGAGACTAAGACTAAGGACAAGAAACTCCATTCATGCTGCTGCTATAGTCTAAGTGGGAGAAAATGGGAATCTGAGGTAGTAAAGGGGAAGAGAGGAGAGCCAGGCTCACAGTCAGCCCTCAAAACAAATAAACAAAGGTATATAGAACAGAATTGAGATGAGTTGTGGAGAAATTTGGGATAGGATTGATGGTTCTCATGAGCAATGGGATGAATAAGACAAATGCAGACAGGAATAAAGGATGACCTCAGTTTTGAGCTGGGGCCAGTATTGGTGAGGGTGCTCAAGACAGGCAACACAGACATCTCCTTGGACTCGACCCCCTATTCATCTGGGCCTGAGCCAGAGATCTGTGTCATTAGCACAGAGTCAACACACTTCACAGAGGAAGGGGAGAAGCACTAGGGTACAGAGAGAATGAGAGTTTCCAATGGTCACCTGGCAACTCAAGGTGCAGGGCAATGGTGTGGGGGAAGGAGTAGTTGCAGGAGGGAAGGGTTATAAACCCTCATTTGAAGGACCTCCCTTACTTCTACCCCTGCCCTCAGCAACACATCAGGCAGGCACTGAGGAAGCTAGATCATTTCCAACCTTCAAAGGCAACTAGACATTTGCAAGGGCAGAGTACTGCTGCTCTCTTCATCCACTGAATACAGAGGCGAAGAGGGAAGATGCACATCTAATTTCTCTGCTGATGCTCGACCTTGTCAATCCCATAGCTCACAATCTTAAAAATGATATCTACCACCAAGATCAGTCATAACAGCAAGGCATAATAGAACAGGAACAAACAAATCCTGGCTCACCCCTCATCCCGACAATGGGACTTCGATTATTGAGCATCTGTTACGGGTACCATGGTAGGCCTTTTCCTTACATTGTCCATTTAATCTTTACTACAATATTAAGAAGTATTAACACTCTATTTTACAGCCGAGGAAACAGACACTGCTTCTGCCATGTGTTTATTCTATCACAGCTGAACTGAGTCCCTATACCTCCTCTTATCCTGTGCCACATTGTTTAGCAGATTCTTAGAGACAATTACATTAAGTGCCAGCTCACTTAATACTTATACACCAGTGTTGCTCAACCTGGGATGCTTATTAGAATCACCTATTAAGTCACAGGGGCTAGAGAGATAGGAGAGTTGATAGAAAGGGAGGGGAGCTGGTAAGCTAACAGTTAATAGTTTGCAACAGATGTGTGTTCCTTTTCAAGAATGTTTGCTTGGAGATACCAATTTTTAGCTGTGGTGTCGACTCTTAATTTCCTGTGAAGTCCATGGAGTATCACAGGGCATTGGAAAGAATGGTGAAGGCAGTTGAGTGTGATAAGAACACAGTAGACAGCTCTAATTTTGAAGCCTAGCTGTGCCATTTACTAGTCTGTAGGATTTGGTCAAGTCTCTCAACTTTTCTGAGTCTCAGTTTCCTTATCTGTTCTGTGTACCATACATTGTGATAAAAGAGGAGGTAAAGCATCTGCAAAATATATAGTTGCTGCACAATAAGTGTAATTCTTAACGTTTTCACCATTTAGTGGGTGCTTTACCAAGACTCCTACCCCATGTGAAAATATAACAAAGAGAAGGAGAGAGGGCATAAGGCATACCAGGATTTTGAAGTTAGAGAGAACTTGATTCAAATCTGAACTTTGATACTTGCTATTTCTATGAACTTGAATAAGTAACCTAACTCCTCTGACCTCAGTTTACTCATCTGCAAAATAGGTATAGTAATACCTAGCTCACAGGTTTATTTTGAGGATGAAATGAGTTGATAGAAACACTGAGCACAGTGCTAGCATGACAGCCAGTGTGACTGTCAGCTCACATTGGCCCAGGAGAAAGATTATTAGCCTCATTTACATAAATGGTAGCTGTTTTTCCTTGCTCCAACAATTACTGATGTGTGAAGTGGCATTCAGAATAAGAATAGCACCTTGGCCAGTCTCAGGGCCTCTAAAAATAGGGATCAAAAAGAAGCAAGGATCCTCCCATAACCAACACATGATCACTGTCTGTCCTGGGTCCATCTGTCTGTATTATAATTGTTTCATTTGACCTTTGTTCCTCTGCTCGTGTCAATCATGGCAAGAAAAATAAATAAAAGTAATTTTTAAAAATCCTGGGAAGAAGCCCAACTTTCCTAGACCATCCCCAATTACTGTACTCTGATTCCCATACAGCTCAGTTTATCATCTTTTCTAAACCTAACTCCTCCCCTCCCCATTCAAACATTTCCCTGTGCCTTCTAAAAATCAGTTATCAGAAAAAAATCTTTTTGTTAATCTCTCACCTGAATGCTCCTTTCCCCCTTGTTGTTGTAAATGAAACCTAGCTCTCCCTGAGAACATGGCTCTTCAAAAGCTTCCAAATTGCTGGTTGTTTCCTTTCTCATCACCCTTTAATCACTAAGCCAGGAGGTGAGATATATGTTGCAGCTTCTCACTCCAGCTTCCAGATCACTTCCCTCCTTCAAAAAACAAAACAAAAAACAAAGTACCTCCAGCTTTGAATCTTGTATCATGAGATTATGCCACTTATCCCCCTACTGTCAAGTGAACAGCTGCTGGTTCAATGTTACTTTGTCCATAATTCTTAATGATTTTTATACCCACATAGATAAGCCTTTCAACCTCTTGGACTTTCATTTCCTTAAACTTCTCTCATCCAGAAATGTTGATCTCTAACCCCACCTCATCCATCACTCTCAGAGTCACACCCTGGACCTCATCTTTACCAGTAGTAATTTCAAGTGTCCCACATTCAGACCACTATGATCTTCTAGCCCACTCCTAGAAGATTCTGTTTCAATAGTCTTCATCCTCTACCATCTCTTCACCAACCCTCTCCCCTCTGTGTCCTTACTGCCCTCCCTGCCCAGCTCGAATTCTATGGTCAGTCATGACAATGACTTCCCCACAAATGCCTCTGACTCCCTTGGCCTTCTACTGCTTTTTTGTACTTACTCAGCAAAACCACACCTTCATTAAAGCCATCTCTGCCTATTTTATGCGTGTATCCACAAAGGAAAATATGGCTGGCAAAAAACACAACCATTCTTCAAACTTATGATCACTAATTTCAAGTGGAGATTTTTTAAGTTTTTTGTAGTTGTGGACAGACAACATGCCTTTATTTTTTTTTTTGTTTTTATTTTTATGTCGTGCTGAGGATCGAACCCAGTGCCTCATGCATGTGAGGCAAGCACTCTGCCACTGAGCTATGACCCCAGCCCCTCAAGTGGAGTTTTAATGCTAATCAGCAATCAAATTTTTACATTTCCTTAGTCTTTCACTCTCCCACTTTCCTGTATGACATTCTCCTCTCTTCAAATATCTAATCTTTCTCCCCTGTCCTAAAACTTAGTTGATGTCCTTGCTTCCTCCTTCATCAGAAAATTATATCCAAAAGCACATGTAACCCTAAGATGCACCTGTGCTTTAGCAAGAACTCACTTCCCACCAGCTCACAGATACTGTCCCAGGAATTCTTCTCTCTCTCATCATACTAGTTTTGTGTTTCTATTTCTTTTAGGTTGCTTGGTTTGTTGATCCCTGTTGTATTGTTTCTCTAACACAAAAAGATTCTGTTACTTTTCCCATCTTAAAAACAAAAACAAAAACTCCTCGAATTCAATTCTCTCTTCACCTTCAGTTGCCATCCCAATTGTCTCCTTTACAGCAAAAATCCTTGAAAATGTTATGCAATACTTAATGTCTCCAATTTCTCTTCTCCCTTTCTTAGGAAGTTTTCATCTATCACTCTACCAAAACAGCTTGTATCAAGGTTACCAATGTACTCCATGTTGCAAAATCCAGTAGTCAATTCTTGGTCTTCATATTCATAACCTGTCAGCCACATTCAACACAGTTGATGTCCCTTTTCTTTGTAAAACTATCTCCACTTAGCTGCCAGGCCACTATGCTTTCTCTTTTCAATCACCCTTTTTGTCTCCTTGCCAATTCTTCTTCATCCTCCCAACATCTCAATATCAGAATATCTCTGGGCTTAGTCCTCAAAATCTTTCTTTCTTTCATCTTCACTCTCTCCCTCATTGATCTTATTCAGTCTCATGGGTTTATTATTTACTTTTTAATTTTAATTTTATTTTTATTTTTACATTTCTTTATTTTTATTTTTTTTAAATATTTATTTTTTAGTTGTAGGTGGACAGAATATCTTTATTTTATTTTTATGTGGTGCTGAGGATTGAACCTAGTGCTTCGCGTGTGCTAGGCGAGCACGCTACCACTGTGCCATAACCCCAGCCCCACATTTCTTTATTTTTAACCATTATTTCTTATTTATTTATTTTTATGTGGTATGGAGAATCAAACCCAGTGCCTCACACACGGTAGGCAAGTGCTGTACCACTGACCTATAATCCCAGCCCCTATTTGCTTATTTTTTTATGCTGTAAATTGAACACAGGGCCTCACAAATTTCATGGTTTAAAATACTATCTACATATGATGACTTGCTAATTTATATTTGCAGCCAAGTCCCTTCCCCTGACATGTAGGCTCATTCATTCAATTGCATATTCTGTGTCTGTTCTTGGTTATCTAATAGCTGTTTCCAACTTAATATGACCAAAGAGAGTCCCCATTTGTCTCCCCAAATCCTGTTCTCCCTACAGTCTTCTCCATCTCAGTCAGAGGCATCTATAATCTTTCAGTCTCTCAGATCAATCTCTTGACCCCTCCCATTCACTTTTCCACTTCATCCAATTCAAATTCTATCAGCAATATTTTTGACATATGCACAGAATCTAACTACTTTCTCTACCATAGCCACTATCCCCCGTTGTTGAAGAAACCATCATTCCCAATCTCCATTGTTGAAAATCCTGACTGGTTTTCCCTGCTTCTGCCCTTTGCCCTTCATAATTTATTATTGAAACAGGCATAACTTTGTCTTAGAGAAACCCTATTAAATATTAGATGTAAGTACTGATAATAGTTGTACAATTTGTGACTATGCTAAAAATCACTGAACTGTATACTTTAAAAGAGTACAGTTTTAGGGGCTATGAATTGTATGTCAATTAAAGTGTCATTAAATGCAATGTAGTAGCTTAGGTTGGATCATGGAACAGTAAAAGGATATTAGTAAAAAAAATACTGAAATCTGATTAAAGTCCTTAGTTTAATTAATCATATTATATCAATAACAGTCTCTTAGTTCTGACAAATGTACCATGGTTTTGTAATATGTTAACATTAGAGAAAATGGGTAAAAGATATATGGAATTTCTCTGTACTAACATTGCAATTTTCTATAAACCTAAAATTATCCAGATAAAAAGTTTATTTAAAAAATACATCAGGCCATCAGGCCATGTAATTCCACTGCTCAGTGTCTACAATGTATTATCAATATTTGTGTACATGTTGTATTCCCACTGCCTACACCTGGGTGCTCTTTAGAAGGAGGGATGGTATTTCCCTAATCCCTGCAGAGCCTAGCACAGCCAGGCACTTAAAATTTCCTCAAAAGCAAACATGCTTTTGCAAATGCCTTTTCATCTGTCTATAAAGCCCTTTCCCTATATTGACCTGAAACACTTGTATTTTTTTGTCAAGACCCAGCTCAAATGTACCCTCCTTTGTGAAACCTTCAATGATTTTTCCAGGTGGAAGTAACTATTTTGCTCCATGTTCCTATAATACTTTCTTCATTTCTTTATTATATCATTTATACCATATTATAGCTGTTTATTTGCCCTCTTATGGTAGAGCTTGGCACATAATATGTGCATGACATGTTTAATAAATGAATGAATGTGCAAAGGGCTTCTAGGTTATTTCTTTTTCTCCCACACCAATTTGGATGGATGGAAGTGGGTTGTGGCCCCACAGAATTGTTGTATCCCCACTGCCTACACCAGACCGGGTGCTCCTTGTGGTGCCTTGGGGGCCCCACAGAATAACCAACCAAGATTACTGGTTAATTCATTTACAAATTACAAAGACAGACTATGTCTGCAATTCTGATTTGACTTTCCATAGTCTTTGTTGTGATTTTAAAAATCAGATTAAACCTCTTCCAGCAGCTGGCTCCTACAGGCTTTAGGGAGATAAAAGTGTCAGCATGTCTCTGTAGCCATACCAGGAAACTTGCTGCCTAGAAAAATCAATTCTGATTATCACAAGAGCTGAGCAAAAGATGATGTACTTGGGAACTGTCTCTACACTCCAGGAGCCATAGGAACATGTCAGAGTCCCAGTAGCCTTTGTCAGCCTCCAGACTCTTCTGTGCTGTCCACTGGCCTCTATTAAGGTCTCCAGTGTAGGCTCAGGTGGCTAGAGTTCACCTTCCTAAAACTGGCCTGTGGGTGGGGTTTTTGTGCTGATTCCAGAATAAGGTATTATTAGCAAGTCCCACCTGCCCAAAGACTTTAGTCATGTACTTCATCCTAGTTTCTTGTTGTTTGTTTGTTTTGTTTTGTTTTGGTTTGGTTTGGTTTTGGTACTGGGGATTGAACTGAGGGGCACTCGACCACTAAGCCACATCCCCAGCCCTATTTTGTATTTTATTTAGAGACGAGGTCTCATTGAGTTGCTTAGCACCTTACTTTTGCTGAGGCTGGCTTTGAATTCAAAATTCTCCTGCCTCAGCCTCTCCATCTGCTGTAATGGGGAGGCTGTGCCACCATACCCGGCCTCATCCTAGTTTTTTTTTTTAAATATTTTTAGTCGTGGATGAACACAATACCTTTATTTTGTTTATTTATTTTTATGTGGTGCTGAGGATCGAACCCAGTGCCTCACACATGCTGGGCAAGCGCTCAACCACTGAGCCACAACCTCAGCCCCCTCATCCTAGTTTTGATGAATAATGAGACTTCCTTATTACTCTCTGTCTCCCATTGGCTCCAAACTTAGGTGGGAAAAAAAAGGAGGGTCGTTTGTTGATCTCCTAAGAATCTCAATAAAAACTACTATTTGTTTCTTATTTAAGGTACCATGTGGTGGATGAGGACCGAACTCAGGGCTTTGCACATGCTAGGCACGTGCTCTGCCACTGAGCTAAATCCTCAACCCCACATTATCTTTTCTTTTCTTTCTTTCTTTTTTTTTTGGTACTGGAGATTGAACTCAGGGGCACTCGACCACTGAGCCGCATCCCCAGCCCTATTTTGTGTTTTATGTAGAGACAGGGTCTCACTGAGTTGCTTAGCGCCTTGCCATTGCTGAGGCTGGCTTTGAACTCGCGATTCTCCTGTCTCAGCCTCCCTAAGTGCTGGGATTACAGGTTGCACCACTGCGCCTGGCTCCCATATTATCTTTTCTAAATCATTGCCAATGTAGCAAAACAAGTGGAATAATAGAGGTACATACAATTGCCATAGTCGCTTGAGTTACAGAGAAGAGAACTAAAAAGAAAGAGGAAGAAAAACAGCAATCGAGGTAGGCCCAGGACCAAGGACAGTGACCTGTATGTCCTTCACAAAGACAGAGTTCTTGGGCTCAGGATATATCTCAGTGGTAAAGCATTTGCCTGGCATGCTGGAGGCCCAGGCTTCAATCCCCCAGTACAGGGGGTGAGGAGTGGGGCGGATTAAGAACAAAGGGAGTTCTTGAGGTTTTGAATCAACAATACAAGCTTGTTGAAAAGCCCAGCCAGTGCATTTCTGGTCTTCGTACAAGTAACCCAAACACATGAGACATTCCTGTCTTTAAAGTCTTTGACATGCAGGCCACCAAAAAAGCTTCACTAGTGGGAATAGAAGAGATTTGGTCTTTCCACAATGGCTTCCCCTGTCATTGGGACCATCCCAGTGGCAGAGACTAGGCCTGGGCCTGGAGTGAACTGTTGTAGTGAAGGTCATTGGCTAAGTTAGTCTTTTAAATTATGAATAGAGCTGAGCAGGAATTCCAGTTACAAACCTGGGGATGAGACCTAAGTCATAGTTCAGTAATTCCTAAACTCTGAGTCTCAGTGCCTGAGGATGAAAAAGATTTATCCTTTCCTTCAGGACCCATACCACAGAAGAAATGAGATCTTTTTCATTCATGTACTTAGTGCCTATCTCTTCACTGGGTTGCAAACCATGTGAGCAGGAAGGATTTATCTATCCCCACCCCAGCACAATGACTGGCACTCTGTGAGCACCAGATAAATGTCTACTGAATAAATGAAATGATGACATTTTCCACTTGGCTCTGCACAGGTAACTTGACAAAACTGACCTCAATCCCCACTTCCCAGGTCAGAGGGAAGGTGTGAAAGACACAAAAAATGATTTAAAGCACACAGAAGAATTCACATGGCTGACAATAACCATAGTCCTTACAAGATTTCATAGCTCTCCATGGGCTTTCCTTTCTATTTCCCCACTTAATTTCACAATAACCCATGAGGTGAGGACAGCAAGGATTGGGGAAGGGTCACTCCAGATCACACAGCCACTGCAAGGCAAAGTCAGGACTAGAATCTAAGACTCCTGAGTTCCAAGTTAGCTCAGTCCTCCCATAGAGCTGCAAATATTTTCCCTGACCTGCACCAAACCTGCTAGCATCTGTGATGGACTCCACCTGGAAGTGGTAGAAGCCCCTCCTGCTTGTCTCTTTCCACAGGTCTCCAGGGGTTGCCTGGCAACCAGCACGCAGCAATAAGTGGCCTCGAGCTGGGCCTGTTGCTGTGAAGTTACTAAGTCTCCCTCCCTTCACATTTAAGCATACTCTCACTCCCTATTAATGAAACTTTTCCCCTAGCCCCACCTCTCCAGTAAGATTTTCTTTTCTGATTCACAATAATTAACCTCTCAGGAAACCAAGGGGGCTCACAGGGGCCTGTGTGGTAAGGATCCCAGGGAACAAAACACTCTCAATGCCTTCATCATTCAATATCCCCCAGAGATGACAGAAACTCCTATTGTGGGTGGTCCTGCTCATTGATGCTCATAATCTCCCTTTTTCCCCTCTCCATCTTCCACAGTAACAACAGATTTCCAAAATCCCCTGGGAGAACTCACAAGGGTTAGAAGCAATGAATGGATACTTCATGTACTACTAGTGAGTCACGGGGTGCTGTTCCAGCATTCCTGGAACTACAGATGAAAAACCTTGGGAAGGGACCCAGTCACCCTTTACATGCATACCAGGAGGCAGAGAAAGGAGGAACCTAAAATTTCTTGCATTCTTTTTTTTTTAATATGTATTTTTTAGTTGTAGGTGGACAGAATATCTTTATTTTATTTTTATGTGGTGCTGAAGATCGAACCCAGTGCCTCACACGTGCTAGGCGAGCACGCTACCACTGCACCATAACCCCAGCCCTTCTTGCATTCTTTTTTTTTTTTTTTAATTTTTTTAGTTGTTAATGGACCTTTATTCATTCATTTATTTATATGTGGTGCTGAGAACCGAACCCAGTGCTTCACACATGCGAGGCAAGCGCTCTACCACTGAGCCACAATCCCAGCCCCCTTCTTGCATTCTTGATATGTGCCAGACACAAAACTATGGCTCCACATTAGTCTCTCTCAGCAAGCCTATGAGAATTTTACAGTCAGAGATATGTGTTCATAGAAGCAAAGTGACTTACCAGAGCTTATGCAGTTTTTTTTAAAAAAATCATATAATGTTTGCAGATATATATGCTCCTCCCTCTCCCTTTACAACTAATTGATTATCAAATTTGGTAAATTCTGGTCTTAAAGCTCTAATCTCTGTCCTCATTTCCATTCCTTATGTTACTTTGTCATTGTCTTAGTGTTATGAACTGAATATTTGTATCCTTCCAAAATTCATGTGTTAGAGCCCTAACTCCCAGCATGGCTGTATTTGGAAATAGGGCCTATAAGAAAGTTATTAAGGTTAAATGAGGTCACAAGGACAAGACTCTGATCCAATAAGATTAGTGTTGTAACAAGGAGCAACACTGAGGAGTTTGCACACTCTTTCCCCAAGGCCCATACATGGAGTAAGTCATGTGAGCACATAGTGAGAAGGTGGCTATCTGCAACCCTGCTGGCACCTTGATCTCAGACTTCTAGCCTCCAGACTGTGAGGAAACAATTTCTGCAATTTGGTATGGCAGCCCAAGCAGACTGATGCACTTAGTTCAGCCCTTATAATGTACACAAACACTGGTGCATCTCTCTCTCCCTCCCTCTCTCTCTCTCCCTCCCCCCGCCTCTTTCTCTGTCTCTCTCTCATAGCTGGTCAGTACTGAATTAAATTAGTTCATAGATTTTTAAATAATTTTATGATATCCAATTTACTTATTAAAAACTATACAGGGCTGGGGTTGTGGCTCAGTGGTAGAGCACTCACTTACTGCTGACCCCTTAGAAGAGCTGAATGCCTCCTACAACAAGATCTTTCCAGAGTAAGATACCTCTGATACAGGGATCAAACAAAGACATCTGTGCCAGCCCACATAGTACATGTTAGTAAAAATTAATTTATTTCAGGGGCTGGGGCTGTAGCTCAGTGGTAGAACGCTTGCCTAGCATGCATGAGGCACTGGGTTCGATCCTCGGCACCACATATAAACAATAAATGAATAAAATAAAGATCCATCAACAACTAAAAAAATATTCTTAAAAAAATTAATTTATTTTATATTCATGGATTAAAAAATAAGCTCTAATGATTTCTTCAGCTCCCAAAGAAGTTATCAGGCATGTACCCTCTAGCCAATGCCAAGAACCTTCTGTGCATTATATGTCTCCCTGGCTTCCAACCGGCTGCCTATATCCTCTCCAGCAACTTTCTCTCTCAGCACCCCTTCCCTGCTCTTTCTCAGCCTTGATTCAGTTTCACTGTATTGCTCACCATGCCCTAAATACCCTGTGCCCTCACCCCTCTCTGTGATTGGCTGCAAAGATGACATTAGATAACACAAGTGAAAGCACTAGGCACTAAGAGGTGCTTTTGATACATGCTTGTTTACTCTCACCACAAGAGAGTTACACTGTTACAGTGTTCCACAATTTTAGCCTGCCTTAAAACCACCTGGAAAACTTCTTATACCACAGATTGTTGGGCTCCACTCCCAGCATTTCACATTCAGTGGGTCTGAGATGGGGTCTAAGAATTTGCATTTCTGACAAATCCCCAATTGTTGCTCATATAGATGGTCTAGAAACCACACTTTCAGAATCAATCAACTAGACAACCTATATAGCTTCTCCCATTTCTAATGATTTAATTCCTCAGTGCCTTTAAATGAACATTTATCTCTATAAATTAATATTTAACATTATCATAAATTGAAATATGGCCTCTATAAGACCTCATATGTGCAGTGTAGAAAAAAAAACATAATTTAGAATCAGAAGATCTGAGTTCAAATCTCAATTTATAGCTGTGTGGTTGACTTAAGGGAAGTTAATGTCTAAATTTTTTTCTGTAAAACAGGGTATATAAAAATAGTATCTGCGGGCTGGGGCTATAGCTCAGTTGTAAAGCACTTGTCTCGCAAGTGTGAGGCACTGGGTTCGATCCTCAGCATCACATAAAAATACATAAATAAAGCTATTGTGTCCATCTACAACTAAAAAATATTTTAAAGATAAATAAATAAATAATTTTAAAAAATAGTATCTGCCTCATAATATTAATTGTGAGATTACAACAATTTGTAAAGAGAAAGATACTGTACATAGCCTATCCAAATATGCAATGCATTACATACATTTGCTAATAATGGGTAGATAATAAACAATATGTTTTGAATATGTTCGCAAATTTTCAAAATTTCCAATCCCAAGGAATTCATTGATAAGTGTATGATCCACATGGTGTTATGTCATTTAAAATATATACAAGTTTTACCAGGTTCAAGGGCATACACCTGTAATCCCAGAAACTCAGGAAGCTGAAGCAGGAGGATCACAAGTTCAAGAACAGCATCAGCAATTTAGCAAGGCCCTAAGCAACTTAGTAAGATCCTGTCTCAAAACAAAAAATAAGGGGCTGGTACTGTAGCTCAGTGGTAGAGCGCTTTCCTTGCATGCGTGAGGCCCTGGGTTCGATCCTCAGCACCACATACAAAGCAGTAAAATAAAGACATTGTGTCCATCTACAACTAAAAAAATATTTAAAAAATAAATAAATAAAAGGGGCTGGGAATGTGGCTCAGTGGTAAAGCGCCCTGGATTCTATTCCCCATGCCCCCTCAATATATATATATACACACATATATATATATTTATACACACACATATATACATAATATATATACATACACACCACATACACACTTGAATAAAAATATGTAATAAAGCATGCACATATATATATGAATGAAAATGTGTGTGCATATATAAACTTTATTAGTACCATTGGTAAACAACAATAGTGGCTGTGACCAGTTTCTAATATGGTCCCAAATGATCCTTCTCTCCCAGTATTCATACCTTTGTGTAATTTCCTCCCATACTGAATCTGTGACCAAGAGAATACTCTTAAGGTTACATAAGAAATATTTCCCTTTCCTCTTTGGTTTCTTAGATTGCTCACTCTAGGGAAAGCCAGTTACTATGCAATGAAAAAGATTAAGCAGCTCTGTAAAGATACTAAGAGGGCCAAATAGGAAAGAAGTAAGGCTTCTTGCCAACAGCTTGCCGCAGACATGTGAGTAAGCCACCTTGGAGTGGATCCTCCAGATCCAGTCCGTCTTCCAGATGACTAAAACCCAAGCCAGCATATGGCTATGCTTCATAAAAAGCTCCAAGCCACTCCCAAATATTAGACCCACAGAAACTAAGAGATAATAAATTATTATTGTTTATTCATACCACCAAGTTTTTAAATAATTTGTTATGCAACAATAGATAACTGATACAGTAGCTAACATTGATTGTGTATTTGCTGTATTCCAGGAACTATGCTAAGCATCTAACAGCCCTATGTGTAGATGCTATTATAATCTCCAAAGAAGAAAGGATGACCCAGAGAGATTAAGTAATTTAGTCAAGTTTCTGTGGCTACTCAGTGGTAGAAATATAATCTGAACCCAAGTTTCTAACTCCAAAGCCCAGTTTCTTAGTCACTTGTTTATATAAGCCTGGATAAAGTCTCTCGGACATCTAAGCCTCAGATGCAAATGAACCCCCAGAGGAGAGCAAATTTACATAAAACCAGCATGGGAAAGCCCAGAGGCCAGACCTAAAACAGCATTACAACTTGATGCTGACATTTAGAGGATCCAAGCTGATTCCACCTCCCAGCCTGTACTGGCAGACTAGTTATATCTCAGGACAATACTGCTAAAGATGCCCACGACTCACCCAGATCTGCAGCTTCACTCGCTTCTCATGACGATATACTGTCTTCACCTTGAAGTCGATACCCACAGTGCTAACGAAGGCCGGGGTGAAAGTGTCATCCGCATAGCGGAAGAGGAAGGAGGTCTTGCCAACACTGCTGTTGCCGATGATGAGCAGTTTGAACATATAGTCAAAATTCTGGTCAGAGGCATCTTTGACTCCAGTTTTACCATCAGTCACTGAAGCCATCTGCAAGAGAGACCTGTGGTCACTAGGGAACACACCTCCAGTGTGACTTTGAGTCACCAACCTTCTAATGGTCATCTATCATTTACACACTCTCCGCCCCAGATTAACAGAGGAAATACACAAAATCACCCCATAGTTGCACCTGCCGAAAATGTTGTCTCAGGACTAAGGGTGGAACCCAACTCCTCCCATTCAATCCCATTCAGCAAATATTTACTGAGCACGTTGCTCTGAGGCAAGCCCTTGCTGGGCTTAGGGAGTACAAATACGAATCAGACATGGCGTCTGATCTCTGGGTGGCCAAACACTAGAATAAAAGAACAGGGCAACAGAAGTAACGACTGTAGTAAGTGATAGGGAAACCTTGACTGAAAAAGTCCACAAGAAGCCTAACCCAACGGGGAAACATGATGGTCAAAGAGAGTCTCCTGTAAGAAGCAGGGCTCGGTATAGGGTGATCATTCCCTGTTTCAAAAACTTTTATGGCTCCCTACATCTCTGAATATCAAGTCCAAACCATTCAGATTAATGAAGAACCAACTAACCAAAGAATCAACTCTCTGAGCTTTTGTTCCCCAATGCTTCTCCCCATCAACCTGTGCTACCTTAATATAAAATTACACTTTACTCCACAGTATGCCTTTGTCCCTTTGTATATGGAACTCCTTCTGTCTAGAATGCTTTTTTCCCTAATAAACTCCTATTCATTTGTGTAGGTCCAGGTCAAGTGTTACCTTCCCTGTGGATGGCAAAGACATGACTCCTGCTCCTGTGTTCTCAGAACATGCTAATGGTGTCATTTTGGAACTGTTAACTATTCTGACCCCTCCTTTAGACTAAACATCTGGGACTTAATGTACTCCCTTTCCGCATGCCTGGCTTCTAGCACAAATCCTCACACATAATAGAACTAAGTAAAAATGCGTGCTGAATTATTGAAAGTTGCTTCAGCACTTTGGGGCCCCAATCTCCTCATCTAGGGAATGGGGAGAACAATTTCTGCCCTTGCTTTTCTCACAAGACTATTGGGCTTGAATGAGATAACAATGATTGTGACCTTCATAAACTGATAAATTCCACAAATGTGTGAATTTAAATCCTTATAATTCTATCTTTCTAAGCCTTGATCTTTTATTTGTTCATTCATTCATTCAGCAAATATTTATTATGTGCTAGGCCTACTACCATTCTCTCCTTTTCTTAGAACACTCTGAATCTGAACCTCATGATCCAGCATAGCAGAGGAGGAAGGAGGTCTTGCCAACATTGCTGTTACCAATGATGAACAGCTTTAACATACAGTCAAAATTCTGGTCAAAACATCTTTGACTCCAGTTTTATCATTGCTCACTAAAGCTATCTGCAAGAAAGACCTATGGTCAGTTGGCCACTTTGAGTCACCAACCTTCTAATGGTCCTATGACCTATTTGAGTCTTTAATTACTTCTTCCGTAGCTTCGAAGACTCAAGTGCCCTACTTCTCCACCTTAGGTCTCTCCTCTTGCTCAACACTAGTACAGATGGGCTGGGTAAGTAATGGGAGGATGGTGGAAGGGTAGCCCTAATGTGAGAGAGTATTCAGGTTGTCATTGTCTTTGGTAGTTCCTGGGTTTTTAAAATACATTTATTTATTCACTTACTTACTTACTTATTTATTTTTATGTGGTGTTGAGATCGAACCCAGTGCCTCAATATATGAGACCCTCAGCTTCATCCCTGTATCACTCTGTCCCATGACAAGGCTTAAGAGGTGTAAAACAGGGGCTGGGATTATGGCGCAGTGGTAGCGTGCTCGCCTAGCACGCGTGAGGCACTGGGTTCGATCCTCAGCACCACATAAAAATAAGATAATGATATTGTGTCCACCTACAACTAAAAAATAAATATTAAAAAAAAAAAAAAGAGGTGTAAAACATGCCCAGGATACGTGCAGGCTTAGGCATAATAGCATTTTTTTCCCCTAGTTCTGGCGATTGAACCCAGGGGTGCTCTACCACTGAACTACATCACTAGCTCTTTTAATTTTTTATCTGGAGGTAAGTTCTCACTAAATTGCCCAGGCTTCCCTCGACATTGCCATCCTGTCTCAGCCTTGCAAATAACTGGGAAAACAGGCATGCACCACCACATTCAGCTAGACATGAAAGAAGAAAGTGAGGTTGGAAAGGAGGATGCTATTGGCTGTTTAAATTGTCTCATGGACTTTACTTTTCAGTTTGTCACAGTACAAGATACAAAGCCTATTTCAAGAATTGGTGATTAAATGGGTAAAGAAACTGGTATATATACACAATGGAATATTACTCAGCAATAAAAGAGAATAAAATTATAGCATTTGCAGGTAAATGGATGAAGTTGGAGAATATCATGCTAAGTGAAGTAAGCCAATCCCCCAAACCAAAGGCCGAATGTTCTCTATGGTAAGTGGATGCTGATCCATAATGGGGGGGCAGGGGATGGGAAGAATGGAGGAAATTTGATTGGGCAAAGGGGAGGGAAGGGAGGAGAGGGTGCATGGGGGCAGGAAAGATGGTGAAATGAAAAATTATAAAAAATTCAAAATTTATGCAAAAATATAAAAAATAAAAATTTAAATTACCTAATATCTCACTCACTCAGAAATGACTATTAACATTTTAGTATATTTCTTCTAATATATATTCATTCAACAAATGTAGGAGTTTACTTATTTTTGTTTTGTTTTGTTTTGTTTTTGGGGTACTGGGGATTGAACCCAAGGATACTTTACCTCTAAGCTACATCCTCAGCCCTTTTATTTTTTATTTTAAGACAGGGTCTTACTAAGTAATTTAAGGCCTCGCTAAGTTGCTAAGACTGGCTGAATTTGTAATCCTCCTGCCTCAGTGTCCAAGTCACTGAGGATTATAGGCGTGCACCACCACACATGCCTATTTTTAAAATTATGTCTTCTTAAAAAAATTTTTTTAGCTGTAGATTTACACAATATCTTTTTTTTAATATTTGTTTTTTAGTTGTGGTGTCAGAATATGTTTATTTTATTTTTATGTAGTGCTGAGGATCAAACCCAGTGCCTCACGCATGCTAGGCAAGCATGCTACTACTGCGCCATAATCCCAGCCCCTACACAATATCTTTATTTATCTATTTTTATGTGGTGCTGAGGATCAAACCCAAGGCCTCACACATGCAAGGCAAGCGCTCTACCACTGAGCTATAGCCCCAACCAAAAATTATATCTTGGAGTGGGGTCATAGTGCAGTGGTAGAGCACTTGTCTAGCATGTATAAGGCACTGGGTTCAATTCCCAGCACCACATATAAATTTAAAAAATCATTGACAACTAAAAGAAATTTTTAAAAAATTATATCTTATTTATTAATTTAAAAGGCAATGCACACTCATTGAAAGTAATTCATTAAGCTTTCATTATTTGCTAGTATTACTTTTCATCATCTGTAATTTGCATTATTTTCTTACTTTTTAGCATAAAAAATAAGTAATATGGAACCTAGAAGTCTATACTGAAAAGTAAGTGTTGCTTCCATCCTGGTTCCCAATCTCCAGTTCCCCTCCCCAGAGGCACACATTACCAATTTATATATCCTTCAGAGATATTTTTTGCATATATAAACATATAAATCTACTTATACTTTTTATTTATATGTAAATGATAGCATGCCATACATTCTAATCTATAATTTCTGTGCATATTTTAATAGCTGAGATAATCTGCACAGAAAGCATAGACCAGAATGTATGGTATGCTATCATTTGGCTAAAGTATTTAAATCTTAAAAGTATTTAATAATTTTAAAAGTACTGAGACTTTAAAAACTCTTCATAAAATCATTTCCTATGATCAGTTCTTTAATATTGTCATCCTTTTTAGGAAGAGAGTTGTTTTTCATTTTAAGTTGTGTTTCTGTTCTTAATTATTATATATTAAATTGAAGTGAACATTTCTTTACATAAACCTTTATTCAATTTCCTAATTATTTCCTTAAGAGAGATTCCTAGAAGGGGTCAAAGGGCAACTTCACTAAAACACAACTTTGATTTTCATTTTAATTTCATGTCCTTTATCTTATTTTATCCTCTAGCTAAACCTGAGAAATAAAGTTGGAAGGACAAGATTCACCCAAGTCTCATAGCTAATGGCTGAGACTAGACTCAGTACCCTGCAGTATTATGGGAAAGGTTTTTTTTAAATATTTATTTTTAAGTTGTAAGTTGACACAGTACCTTTATTTTTTTTAATGTAGTGCTGAGGATCGAACCCAGTGCCTCATGCATGCTAGGCAAGCGCTCTACCACTGAGCCACAACCCCAGCACCCCCAGAAAAGTTTTAAATTGCTGCTTTACCCATCAGTTGAATTCTTGGGCAAGTCATATTGACTCTCTAAGTCACAGCATTATTACCTTAAAATAGAGAAAATGCCACCTACTTCACAGAGAAATGGTACAAATAGAGTAAGCACTACTATATGTAAACTATCTGACAGTTTTTTGGCCTACAGGAGATACTCAAAAATTACTCCACCAGCCCCTTTTTTTCACATTTGCTATCACATTTTGTTCAAGGGTCGGGGTCTCTCTCTCTCTCTCTCTCTCTCT